>JAIPRM010013018.1:0-11716 GCA_025469315.1 Stegophylla sp. TES_Ste_2020 | reverse complement strand
TTTTTTCTTATATTATTAATTTCCTTCGTTCAGAATCGTTTTACTGAAGAAATGATTTATCGTTTCTTTAAAATTTAATACGCCCGTCAAGAGAATACCACCCGTCGTGCGAAGTACACCCATCGTGTTTTCTATTAACACTTTTTTGTATGGAAATACTTATCCAAAAATCTCAATTTGTAACTTTTTGAAAAAGGTTTTGCTTCTAGATGGAACTTAGGAGAGATCATTTGTAAAAATTATCAATTGTTTTCTCAAAATTTGAAAAAAACTACCAATGATTCGGAAACTATCTTTTTTTAATTCAAACTTAATGAAAATTTAAGCATAGATAGACAATAATAAATTAAATATATTTTGGTGTAAAAAAAGTCTGAAAATATGAAAAAAAAATTTTGGACATGTTTCTCAAATACTTTTTTCTTTCCTAGATTGAAGTAAATTTTAGTACCTTAAGAAAAGTAAAGCTAAGATAAGTTATTATAGACAAGAAAGCTGGACGTTCTTTGCACCACGAATATTCTTTGCTCCTCGGGTAAGATGCTTTTGGTGGGTGTGTTGAAAATTATAACTATTATTGTTCTTTTAATTATTAACTTTCTTTCTTTAGAATTATATTATTGAAGAAATAATGTATTGTTTCTTTTAAAATTCTACACACCGGCCAAGAATATCTGATCCAAGAAGCGAAGAATACGTAATAATTTTGGCGCAAAATATGTCCGACTTTTTTATTTATCATTATTTTTATGAAAATACAAGTTTTTAACTGGAAATATTTGTCTAAAAGCTTTAAATAGTAACTTTTTAGATCGTAAATTGTAATTAGTTATTTCTTAGGGATAATTTTTCAGATTTCTTAACATATTTTTCAAAAACGATGAAAACATCTCAAGAAATTGAATAAAATAAGAAAGAATATGGGTAGCAAATTTTTCATAAATTTCACTATAACTTAAAATTAATATGTGTAAAAACACATATTTAACACATTATCAAAAATAGTGTAATATAAATGAAAACTTTTTTTAGATAAATCTGAACATGTTAAATGTAATATAGCATTTTGAAATTATTTTGTGGTTTATTAATCTATCTACATTTTAACTCTGATATTATGTTAGCTGAAAATTAAATACAACCTCACTCACATATATTTCTCATCATCTTGAAAAATTTCGAAAATTAGGTAACTCAAATTTTAATTTTATCACAGTTTAAGTTAGAATTTGTCGTTATAAATAATAATCTTTTGACTTTAAATGACCGATATGCTTATTCAATGTCGTTTATCGCTAATTCCTTTCCCATTTCTTACTAACATCCACATTTTCGAATATTATGACTCAAAATGTAACAGTCAATCCAAAAAATTACTGATTTTTCCTCATAATTATTAAATAATGTATTCAATTTATTGTTTTTAGGGTGGAAAATTATGTTTCAATTTACTAAGTATAACTTATACTTACGTTTTGTTAATATCAGTAGTACCTGATTTCAATCATAAAAGAGTATTAAATTTCAAAACACGGCTAAAATAACCATTTTCAACAATAATGAAATGGACACAGATAATTACTCATTCAAAAAGTAATATTGTTTAAATCATGAAAATATCACCTATACATAATCATAGATGAATTTCTCGTATAAAAATTAAATAAACATTTATCAATTATTTTATACACCTACTCCGCATGAAAATAACAATTATTGTTGTCTATAAACATAATATGTAGCATACTATAGCTCCACTCAGAATTGTATTATTCATGAAATAATTTTTCGCTTCTTTAAAATTCAACACACTCACCAAGACTATCTCATCCGAAAAGCGAAGAATACCCATGGAACGAAGTATGCGTATGTCAGGTTTTTAAATTTAAAAGTGGTTTTATAATTTAAATCATATTTTGATAATTATATATTTCCAGCAAAATTAACATGACTTAAAAATATGCCACATGCACATCTTTAGTGAGCTTAAGCACGCTTTTTTGTCGTTATCGCTGTAACACTATCGCCATACTGCATTTGGTGTACACTTAGCCTTAATTATTATAATATATTAATCTATATCTTAATTCGTTCGAGGTTATATTTATAAATATCAATCCGGATTTTAAAAAGTAAATCGTGAGTTAACCAAAGATTTTTGCTTAACTTTTTACTAACTGCAGGACTTCAGAATGCACTGAGCCCTATGTGGCAGCACTTCTCGCACATCCTTAGCGCCGCCACTGAACAAGAGTATTATTTATATGTTTTCTAGTTTACATAAAATAATATTATACATATATCTACACACATAATGTAAATTTCACTGCTTAATAATCAAATAATGTAATAACATAATATTTTTTTATTATTTAAATTTTATCAAATAATACTTTTAATATTTTAAAAATTTTAAGATCTGGATATTTAGAAAAAGTTAAGTACTTTTTAATTATGGTACAATTGTTAAATATTGAGCTGAAACCTTCAAAAAAGTATCCATATAAATTAATTCAAATTGGAGCCAAATATAATTGGTCTAAATCTGGAATTTTATTTAAATAATGACGTCATAATTATTTGTATTTATTTAATAGCAAATTATTTAATATACTTGTTTTAGGTAGGTATACAATTATTAATTTTATACCAGTTACCTACAGAAGAAATAAAATAAAAGAATTAAATATTATGTTTTAGAGAATTTTAAACTTGTAATAATACTTAAAAATATTTAAAAATAATGTTCCAAGTTCAAAAATCAGTTTTGAACCAGTTGAATTGTTTGAATCATTTGAAATCAGTTAAATTGTTCTTAGATCAAAAAGTTTAATATTATTTTATATTATAGTTATTTTAATTTCTCTTGCTATCATAACTTTATGTATAAATAACACATTTAAACATTTTTTATATTTTTCAAAATGTTTAAATTTTTAATTTATTTGTATAAGCTTTCAGGTATGTTCTCAAATAGCCATAAGTCATTTAAATATTAAACCATCTGGTTCAAAATTAGTGCTATTTGCAGTAATTGATAAATTACAAATTATTAAAAAACCAACATTACAATATTTCTATTGAAAAATTTAAAAAAGGATACAAAATATATAAATAAAATTAAATACTTAAAAAAATTTTAGTAAATCTTCTGGTGTTTTGTGTTATTTTACTTTATTAAGCTTGATAAAAATAACAATTTTATTATTATTTTTTTAGATGAAATATTTTGGAAACAACCAGCAATGTATTCACCACAATGTGGTAATTCAAAAGATTTATTAAAGAAATTATTAATAACTTTCATTGCAATTTTTATTATATCAAGTATTAGTGGAGTATTATGGATAATAATGCAAAAGGTTTTTTGTACATTATAATTAATAAATAACTGTAGGTACGTTTAATACTCATAATACAAAAACTCATTATGAATGCAAAATGTTTATTGATGTGAATATGTATTAAATATGTATTACATGCAAAATAATAATATTATAAAATACCTTATTTTTGGTATAATATTATATGTAACTTATAAATCAAAATAATATTATTTAATACAACAGATTCTTAATTGAATAAGAGAAAATGTTTTTGATAAAATAACTTTCAAATAGTTAAAATATTGTATACTTAAAATTTTACAAAATTAAATTACATTAAAGTTATTACTTATTACTAGTAAGTAGTATAAATACTGTTATTATTATTGTTATATTAAATAAATATGAGCATTATTGTAATATTTTTAAGCCAATTAAATTTTCCAAATATAAATTAGTAGCATGTGTTTCTAAAATCTACAACATTGATTTTATTTCTTAACTACTATCTAAGTTATATGGAGTAGAGTAAATTATTTTAATAACAATAATAATTAACAGTGTTGTTAATATTTTGGTATTGGATACAAATACTATTTTAATTACTATACATGCATTCAAATATTGAAGAACTCACACTCATTTGTGTGTTTCTTTGTAATTAATATTATTATGGGTATAGTTCAAAATTTAGACAAATTAACAAATTGATGCTATTTAAAATTAAGAAAAGCGTAATTAACAAAAAGAAATATATATATATATATATATATATATATATATAAATATTACTTAATATTTAATTTAATTTATAGAAATTTAACATCATATAAATCAATTTATAAATTGGCATGAAGTGTACAACGATACCGTTTTACAGATTTTATATCTTAAATTCTAATGAATTTTAAAAATTTTCTATGAAAATTTACTTAACTTTAAACTATTATAACTCTGGTACTAGTGCACTTAAAAACTTTTACAATGTTCTACGAAATTAAGTTAACTTTTGTCCACTTTCATAATCTTTGGTTATGAAACAGCTCAGAATCTTCAATATAATTTAGAGATATAACTTTTGAGTATATTTGCTTACTTGAGAAGCAACCTCAATTGTAAATAGTACAATATTATATTAATTTTTTATTGTAAGTACCTACTTGATAGTATAAAATATAAACACAGTTGGTTATAATGAAACAGGTTGATCTTAAAATATTTGAAATTAGTTAAATATAAACTGATTTTTAATCAATACATCATAATGTGTACGTTAAGTAAATATAAGTTTATTTAAAACTATTTACAATTATTTTACTACAATAGAAAACAGGTTACTAGTTTGTATTAAAATATTTAAACAAAATTTCACTACCTACGTTTTTAAGACATTTTACACATATTTTTTACATAAAATTGAATTATGTATGTTTTATATTAAAAAAAATTGTTCACTTTTAAGACATAATTTCTGAACATAGTCATAAGATAGTAATATCTTTAAACCCTAACAAAATTAAATTTATGATAATTAAAATTTACATAATCCTAAGATATTATAACAATAGAATTTGTAATATTTATTTTTTAATATTATATGTAAACTACTATTCAAATTATGTATCATTATCCTAATGTTTTGTCTTCATAATACATTTTCTAAAGTAATAATAGAAAAAATAATAATACAAAATATGTATTTTAAAATCTTCTCTAGACAATAAGTATTCAACCAATTTTTTATATTGACAATCAAAAATATTAATAATAATTAACGACTAATGAATTATTCTTTTTTTATGGATATAATAATTAAAGGTCTAATTAAATTTAAGCTTCTTCTCTATTTTACTATCCAGTAAGGTTACGTCTAATTTACAGTTATACCTACTTACAATTTTTAAATATTTACAATGAGTAAATCCAAGTGAACATCTGTTGTAATTACAGTATAAGTTTATCAAACAAAATACTGCAAAAATAACAAATATGATCACTTATGTTAGTGATTATTTAAATAATAATAATATAAAAAATTACATCAAATATAACTTATTAAATATAGATAATAAAAACATATTTTATAATAATAGCATCATAATACTATACATATAATACTTGTTAACGTATTATAATAAATACAGAATGCATATTCCAGAAAATTTATAGAAAGAATGTTTAAAAAATATTATGATGGTTAAAACCCCTAAACTACCCCAATAAATTCCTTTTATTTTGTTTTTGATAACACAACTAAAAATTATTCACATATAAATTGAATCTGACAAAACAATGTACCATTAATTAATGCTACCATTAACGCACAATTCTTGTATCAAAATTATAATAAATATAAAACGTTTTTCTTAATATGAACTTATTACTACTATTAAGTTAATAAAATGTTATAATTCATTGAAATTAATTATATAAAGAAAAGTGCTTGAATAACAGTTTTATTAAATACATTTGTATTGACACGCAGTTAATTTATATCAAATGCAAGTTAAAAACTGTTTAAAAGTTAAAAACCAAAATGTTATTCATAAAAATGAAAAAGAAATAAATAAAATATTATTTACTCAATTGCTTTGGCAAAATACACCTATTGGCTATTATGAATAAATTGAATGTAAGAGAAATAGTAAACTAAATATATATATATCAATTAAAAAATATCATTGAAGTTATGTGCTAGTAAAGAATAAAAACACATTCAAAAAACAAAAAATAAGATCAAAATATTTCTACTTCTAAAACAAAACATTTTCAAATTATTAATTTAAATATATACATTTATATACATAATTAATTTATATATGTACCTAAATAGTATATATATTCAGCTTTAAAACATTAGCTGAAGATATTTATTTTTATCATCAAGTATCTAATGAGTAATAAAAAATAATTCTCACATGTTCTTTACAACTATAATAATAAATAAATCATTAAATAAATTACAATTATTTAATGAATTATTAATTTTTATAGTACCAAAGAACGTGTAAAAATAATGTAGGTAGTCCTACTCTCTACGATACTTGATAAAAAAATATATATATCTTAAGCTATCATTGTAAAGCTAAATATTTAATAACAAATTTAGTAATAAATAGCATCAAAAAGATATTTATTTGAAATAATCATTCTATGACCAATTTACATAAACACACCACAAATCAACTTGTACATTAAATATAAAAACTACCTACCTGAACAATTTATATTTCATTTAAATATAAATTTGAATTAGTAAAGATATTATAGAAATTATAGAAGAATTGTTAATTTACTAAATGTATAAATTAATTATATTACAAGTTTGAATATTTGCCATGCATTTACACCTTACACATTTAAGGATATAGTAACATTTATTCCTAAATTGTTATTAGCTGCAAACAGCTGTGCTGTACTTATATCAAATGTTAGACAGTCTGAATTCAAAATTGCTAGAGTTACTCCCTCATGTATGCTTCTAGGTTTTGCCTCCCATGTTAAACGCCTTTGATTTGCATTTAGTTCAAGCCTATAAGTGAAATGTTCACATTCGCTTCGGCTTCCTATTAACTGCACAATAGAAA
Organism: Stegophylla sp. TES_Ste_2020; assembly: GCA_025469315.1. Classification (NCBI taxonomy): domain Eukaryota; kingdom Metazoa; phylum Arthropoda; class Insecta; order Hemiptera; family Aphididae; genus Stegophylla; species Stegophylla sp. TES_Ste_2020. The sequence continues at coordinate 4,803 of JAIPRM010013018.1, read as the reverse complement.
AAAACTGATGATGGCCTTCTATCTTTTGTTGCTTTTCAAGTACAAGTATGAAATGATGACCAAAACATGATTGTATCATAACCCAATCTACAGCACCAGGGAGATTTATGTTAGTAGCTAAAAAGATTATGTCTTCTCCTTGTAATGTTGTTATAGAATTATGTGTGGCCCTCAAATGTCCCATAACTTGATCTAATTCACCTTGCCATTTACATAAACCTCCTGGACACGGACAAGTGTAAGAACGGTGTTCACAAAGTTCTTCGTGCTCAACTTTTTCAGAAAGCAATAATGTTAAAGGGCAACCAAATGATGAATATTTACATGGAAACCTTATTGTTGAAGCTACTTTCTCCATAGCTAAATTCGGTATGTTCCCAAGTGGTCCACGACATGATGGACAACAGCTTAATTTTGGTCGACATGTACTGCAAACCAAATGTCCACTTTGGCATTGTAATATTGGAGGTAAAACATAGTCAAAACAAACAGGACATTCGAATAATGATGTTAAGTTAGTTGTCGTTAGTCCATCACTATTACCACCACTTGGTAATAAAACATTAACCGTGCTAACACCAGCAGCTGGATTGCCAATTGATGGTCCACCAATATTAGATCCATCTGATCCACTCATCCTTATTCCTGGTTCAGATACTAAATAGTAGTTAAATTCCACAATACCACTATTATTGGAGGCAGAGAAGTTTTCTGACATGTAGAATTGCCAAATAGTCATAGACGTATTTAATCAAGACTTCTTGAAACACCTGAAAACTGAAATTATGTAAAACAATTTATAAATTTAGTGTTTAGCAATAGTCGTTAGAATTGGGTTTCAAAGAGTTATTGATTAAAACTTTTTGACAAGTATTTCTATACGAAAAGTTGTACACAGAAAAAAAAATAAAAGAAAAAAAATAAATAAAAAAATAAAAAAATAAACATCATTGTAAAAACACTAGCTCCTTCACTTCATTCAGAATCTAAAAATTACCATGTATAATCTGTGAAGTATCTTAGTGTCATCATTGACAGTTTCTTAAATTGGAATTTACTTATCGATTTAACTATTATAAAATTAAGGAGTATGTTTGGTAGATTTAAAACATTAAACAATATCTTATCACCTAACAATATTAAAATGGTTTTCTGAGCCATCGCACAGTCAGTTTATTCTTACAGAATTTTTGTGTGGGGTGGTACCTTCGATAAATATTTAAATTTTGCTAAGAACTACGATTAAAACATTATTAAGGATAGCTTTTAAGAAACTGTTTCGCTCAAATACTGATATACTGTTTAATACTTATGGCATTTATAATTTAAATAAATCTCATGCAAAAGAATTACTAACAAATTTATACTTCTATATACTTGAAAGTGTCAGTTTCAACCATAATTATTCTACCCGTAATACAAAAAACAATATATTTAAAATAAATAAATATAATACCAAATTTGGTAAAAAAGATCCATTCAATAAAGGTACCTATATATTTGTGCATGGAATATGATATTCCTATTAGACTTTTTAATAACTATGATCAATACAAAAAGTATATTAAGTTTAAGATAAAAACTTATTTGTAAATAATTATAATATTAGGTATATCAATTGCATTATTTTTCGACATTTCTTTTATGTCTATTATTTTATATTATTATTATTATTATTACTTATTATAATTAAGTTATTTGAAAATAAGGATAAATTAATGTTATTAATTTTATTTGTTTAATATTAGGTACTTCTAAAATAAGAACTGTTGTTTCCTCCACAAGTCTAGGCTTTCGGAGACAATCATTTATAATTTGTATAATCAATTTGGATTTAAATTTTATTTGTATAATTTCCTTACAAATTAAAAAATGAATAAAATATTATTATTATTATTATAATTATACAAAATTGGATGCTGGATCGTCTTCAGGTCATTTTTTATAAAAATAAAAATCACCGCCGATAACGAATAAACCACGTTAAGTCGACGCTACTTTAAAAATTATAATATAGTTAAAAATGAATGTACCAATACTTAACTATGTTACTGGCATATCTTTGCACTGAATATAACAATTGTATAATTATTATTGTCAATACCAATGATATAAAAAATGTACATTATTATCATAAATTAAATAATTTTGGTTTGGTCGTTGTAGAATTTTATTACCACCACTACAATTTAGATAGTAACATTTTTATTTTCTTTTGAACTACCTACTGTCAATCGAAAGTGTCAAAATTATGTAAGAACTCACTACTCAAAGCACTATGATTATTCATTATTGTAGCCTTCTAAAATTCGTACAAACTTTAATGTTGGGTCCATACTGTAAGGGAGGATAGAGAATAAAAAACAGCTTCGGGAAACAGAAATAGATATAATGTAAGAAGTATTTTTAGCTTATAATTTTCCTTGAATACCTGACCTAAGCTCACACTGAACATTAGTTCTTTACTCTCAGTACTACACTATGTATTTATAACTTACAGGCTTTATTGATAGATTTTAATTCTCATTAATTGTATAATAACAAGATCGATTTTTCGGTAATTTATAATTTAAAACTAAAAGTAATACGCATATCATTGACTAAATATACAATTTTTACGTTTATTTAATTTTAATTTGTTGTTGATCCAAAAAAATACAAGCAGCCCAAAATTTTACCGTCTCACTCGCTGCCTTATCCAGTTTACCCCTATCCTTATAGATTATAAAAGACAAAATATAAACTTAACTTTTCCAAACCCAAATGGAACAATCTTATAAACATTAAAAAAAAAATGATAAAAACTTGTTAATTTTGTATATAAATACTTGAGCAACACATCAAATAAAAACAAATATAACCTATATTATTTTTTAGACTTTTATGTATATAAACTATATAACTATAGAATTAGTTATATAGTTATATAGAATAGATAAATAATAACCTCTCATTACACTAGTAAAACATTATTTAAATATTTTCACTGCTTTAATGCATCAACTAATTAAACACAATCGGAATAATCGTACAAAAATGTGTACGTTTAGTCTTTAAGCAATATTTGGGTGATAATTGTGAAATGTAAAAGATGGAGCTCCCCACAAATTCGTGATTAAACTATAATAAAATTTTTGGAGTGAAAAGTGTTATTAGGACACTTCCCATAAAAAATCTCAAAATATACCACTAAACAAACAACTACAAATATGATGTTACCACTAAGTATGCGAACTTATAATAACTTATAATTTTTTACTACACATAATAAAATAAATTACTAATACATCAAGCTAAATATATCTAAATGCTTCTCGCGTACTTTAATAATAAATATATTTTTTAAGTACCTGACTCGGTTGTCCTTTATTGCACGATTTAGTACCAGTAATAAACTGGATACGCGTTAAACACTAAAATAAATACACTTTATAAGTATAACAATAAAAAATAGAGCTTTTCGACATGCGAATCGATAATTAAATCTCTTAGTCACTCGTTTGAATTAATAAACAAACACATTAACAAATGAGAATTATCCATAGAAAAAATGTAATAAAACGTCCAGCTGACTGCTGTTCATGATAATCACTTTATCTATTCAACTTCAGGGTGGTAGCAATATTAACACAGGGTGATTACGCAGAAATCAGTGTAGCCAAACATACATTATAAAATTGGAGATGTTACAATGACCAAAAAAGGGTAAATATGCCATTGTCCGACAGATTGATAAGAGCTAAATTGATAAAAAGATTTTTCGATTCTGAATCTGAAAAATATAATAATGAATTTGACCACATTATAACTAAATATTAACTACCGCTTATCAATACTAACTCCTATCAATATTATTAATTTACTTTTATTTATGTGTTATGAATGTATTTTAAAATTTAACAACAGAATATCATTTTTCGTAAAACATAGGGTACCTACTTAATAATTGACTTAAAAATAATTATTTATTCTTTATTTATTAGATAATAAAATGTAAAGTAAAGTATAGATAAAAAAACCGGACATACTCTGCACGACGGATATTCTTCACTCTTCAGCTCAGATACTCTTAATGGGTGTGTTGAAAATGACTACTATTGTTGTTCTTTTTATTATAAATTTCATTCGTTCAAATTTTTTTATTGAAAATCTAATCAAAATCTTTATTACTAGATATGATGCAAATTTTAAGTTTATAATTACTTTATACATAATTATAATTGATGAAGGAAAATTTCTTTACTACACTCAATTATAATTTTTATATACTTTTAGAAGTACCATCTAGATGCAATTTTGTATCTGAAAAGTTGTTGAAAAAGTTATACTACCTATTCAAAAAATGATATCATAAATTAAAAATTAACAGCATTATTGTAAAGTCAAAAAATTCTTTAGACAATTTAAAAGTCAAATTTTGTATACTGAGAAAAGTTAACATTATCATACTTGACTTTATAAAAATTTGCATTTATCTTGGTGATCTCTGTATTGATTTAATTTATTATTATCTACCTCAAATAACTTAAGCCTATATAAAATATGAAAAAAAGAAAATCACTTAGTTATAACCAATTTTACTATATAAGAATATATTACCGCTGGGGGAACCTCAGCTCCATATCTCTCTTGGCGACACCATTGTAGTTGAAGTTGCTTGATAAATTGTCGTTGGTATCACAAGATACTGGAATAAATTAATTTTAAAATCTGTTTCCAAAAAAAAATTAACCATCCTATTTTATTATAACGTAATATATATATATATATGTGTGTGTGTGTGTGTGTGTGTTTGTAAACATA
>JAIPRM010013017.1:0-11718 GCA_025469315.1 Stegophylla sp. TES_Ste_2020 | reverse complement strand
TCGAATTTTGGGTAGTTTTTTCCAAAAAAATAAAATTGAAGAATTGAGAAATTCAAAAAATTACCTCTCTAAAGTACAATCTAGAGGCAAATCGGGTTTCAAAAAGTTATTGATCGAAACTTTTGGACAAGTATTTCTGTACGAAAAGTTTTACACAGAAAAAAAATAAATAAAAAATAAACATCATTGTAAAAACACTAGCTTCTTCACTACATTCAGAATCTAAAAATTAAGTTAAAAACTATGAATTTAATAAAAATTACTTATCAAATAATAATGGGGCACAGTCTGTATGGCTGACATAACTATATTTATGTAAAGTTGTAACCGTGTAAGTACTTCTGTATAATAATAATATGTGCTTTTAATGTTCCCGAGGTAAAATTTTTGATCCCCTTCCCCCCCCCCACGACACCTAGCCCTAATTACGCCACTGTGTGACATGACTGCCGACTTACATATTTTGTTCGCGCCTCGAATAATGTCATAACACACTATTTCTGTCGTAACAATATTATTATGATTTTATTATATCGCCGTACAAATCGTCAAGACGGCGCAAAGTGCAGGCAAAATAGTTACACGGCTGCAGTGTGCGAAAACGGAATAACGCGTATTTTCACTAGTGTTGTTAATTGGAAATGAAAACGTGCATTAGGTTCTTGCGAATAAAAAAAAAAAAAAAAAATGGTAAATGATATACGAATTTTGTGCACGTGTACAATTATTATAAATTTTACGTTTTACGATAAATATATACGTGAGTTTGAATTTCAAAAGTATATTATTACCGTGTCTGTGTCTGTCTGTGAAACTCGATCGAGTTACACTCGGCGCGAAACAAAATGGAATTACGAAAAAATTTAATTTCAAATGAAATTTCCAATGTGCACGACGACAGACAATTAATTGGAACATAACGCGGGGACAAAATGATATATAAAACCAAACGAAACGACTCGTGACATTAATGTAAAAAATACTTCACGTTTTTTATTGTTAACACATTCATTTTTCTTGAAATGTTTAACACAAATGCACTTTAATTTTAATTTCACGGCAAAATGTAATTTGTTTACCAAAAAAAAAAAAAAAAAATAAAAATAGGAAAGCGGGACAAAACAGGAAAATCAAATTATACATTTTCATAAATACTGTTAATTGTTCGAAATTATTCTTCTATTATTATTATTTAAAGTTATTAGTATTATTCAAATAACATATTATATATGAAATATAAATTACCGTTAGAAACTATTAAAAATAATATTTTGAATACTATTTGTTAAAATAAAAATCTTATTAGTATTTATCAGTGGTTCTCAACCTTTTATATACGGCGATACCCCCATTTTGATCCATGAAAATGGTGACACATTAAATTCAGTTATTGTATTTTTGAAAAAATAATAATTATCACCTTTGTAAATTATCACATCAGTACGTGTTAACAATTTATTTAAAAAAAACCGGATTTACTTAACACTATGGGTATTCTTCGATCTCTGAATGGGGTACTATTAGTGGGTGTATTGAAATTTAAAGAAACAATAAATTTATTTTTACTCATCCAGTTTTATTATTCCACTATTAACTTAGAAATGAAAAGCAATTTACGAGAAAAAAAGTGTAATTACTCATATTATTGTCTATCTGGTATTTATCTTAAAATGTTTATAACATTTGGATAAAAAAAAAAAAGAGTTTTAAAGGCATTTTTGTTAAATTTTATGTAATTTTCCTAAATTTTGAAAAAAATATTGAGGATTTGGAAAAATAACTTTTCAAAAGTACCATCTAGAGGTAAATTCTGATTCTAAAAGATTCTGGTCATAATTTTAGACAAATACTTCTGTACAAAATGTGTTTACAGAAAGAAAAATAAAAATAAATAACATTGAAAAACGACTAGCTTCTTCGCTCTATCCAGAATTTAAAATTATAAATTTACATAGTTAAAGATTTTATATTTTGATAAAAAAAATTCAGTGAGATATTTGTGATATGGTGTAGTGTGAACATTTCTTTACAGTATAAGGTTTATATTACAGTTTAAACTCTAAAATATTATATATAAACAATTATTTTGCTGACACACCTAACACACCGGTTGAGAACCACTGGTATTAATAATAAATTCAATATCAATATAAATTATTATTTATAACAAAAATATATAACTTTTAGTCTAAAAATATTTTTTTAAGTTTTTACATTAGACACAACCATTATAATATTGTACGCATACGTGTGAATCGTATGTTGTCGTCGTCACGTCGTCGATCGTATTAATGATTATACTGGTCGTGAATATTATAAAAGTGATAAAAGTATTTAGTCGTGTGACGTATTGCACCTGTAGAGCTAAAGACTATTGGAAATAGTATTGTGTACTCGGAGACGTCGTCGAGTGCAACGTGCCGAACAAAAATGTAATAACGGAGAGTAATTATTATTAAAGGATCCAGCAGCAATGTGGTTTTAAATCCTAGATGAAATTTTATATATATATATATATATTATTATCTATTCGAAAAGAGACAGTGTTGGCAATGTTCTCGAAGGAAGTCTGTGTAGCTGACACGCGCGTACGACGGATGAAAGGAATCGTAGTCATATTATATTATTGCTGTTACAATAATACGTGAAGTAGAGAGATTATTTCACATAATATTTTATCGAACTAGCACTCCGATATTGGCCTTTCTGTTACTACCGTCTCTCGAACACGTCTCATCGCCAGCAGGGGTTGATCCATTATTATTGACCTCCAGTGCCGTGGAATCGCAACGCGCCGCAGACCGCCATTCGACGTTCAACGTGATTTTTGTGCGCGTAGTATTTATAGAACGAGGTTATCCTATGGACGGACTTACACGACACAACGTCTTTAGGCTGAAGATGCGAAAATCTAGGACTGTGCCATTGAGATCAAGTGGAATAAAAATGCAAAATTTTCTCAAACCTATATTGCGCTGGTGTTTATTTATAGCATGAGACGATTTAGAGTTTCGCGTAATATCACACTAATATAATATGTATCTTGTAATACCAGTAATTCCGTTCGTCAATAAACTTTTGTACTTTAAGGGTTCAAACTAATAATATATTTATGCGGGGTTCTAAATATAAAGAACGAATTGTACAAGATTATACAATAATACTTTACCGTAAAAACTTTTTCGAACCAAACTTTTTCCTAGCACTAAAAAGTTCTAGGTACACAATTCATTCTGTTCCTATAAGGATTGGATTGAAATTTGAACACGAATAGTACTTAAAAACTTAAACACACATAATCCTTTGGTGAAAAAAAAAAATGTGATAAAATGTTGTTTGGAAGTCGCTTTCCAAAATAAAGTCGTCGTTTACTGAGAGTAATCATACAAAACGTTTAAAAACGTTTATCGAATTATTTTAGATAACGCAATTGTCATAGGAAACGTACTTATTAATAATTTTTCAAAATAAATTTTGTTTCGTCATTGTTAAATCCTATCGAACAGAAATTCATAACTTTGTAATCAAGACCTGGATAAATACGTAAGCGTATTAAAATTTTCAATTTATTATACTTTAATCTGATTCTTAGGACCCGAATTTCGATAATTTAATATTATATTTATTTTTTAAACTTCACAAACGATGCTTTTCTAGAACCGAACGTGTTGAATAATATAATACTTGCCTAAATAAATTATTTTTTTTATTTTGTAAAATATAACTTTTGATAGTTTTAGACGATTTTTAAAATTTTTATTTCATTTAAACAATTTTTCACTGGAAAAAAAAAAAAATGATAATACAACAAAAGGTGTAATAAAAATATTTCTCTCAATTTCATCGATAGTTTTACTGGTTGGGAAGAATGGGGAATGACGCTAAGTGGGTATTACCGGCCAATGGCATATCTCTTTAAATACGATTTCTAAAATTATGATTTCCGTGTAATTTTTTCAAAACCCAATACTAGTCGTATTAAAAATATACAAACAACTTTTATTTCACAAAAAATTAAATAAATATTGTAAATATGTTTATGAACCGATTTCTTATAGTAATATAATATATTTAGAGTTATAAAAACTGAGAGTTGAGATATAGCAATATTATTATTTCTTAGATGCTAATCGTAATTAAAAATTTTGAAAATAAATACGAATTTTGATTGATATGAACAACAAAATTTTTTTTTTCCTCGTTTTTAGGAAAAATTTCTTAGGTCTCTCATAATGTGCGTTGTCATGATTCACGTACAGAAAGAAAACGATATACGTATTATTATGTCATGATAAACATTATCGTATTCGGAGAGTGATCTCGAAAAAGGACCCATCGCACTTCGCAGTGTTTATTACTTATTCACAAGACGTTTTTTTTTTTTTACAGATCCGAAAGAATTTTTTACAAGATTTACACATGCAATAATTCTGTACATTTGCATAACGCTCGAGTACAATGGACATATTATTATGAAATTCTTCAAAAATATATTATAAGTTGTAACATTTTTATTATACAAGTACAATATTGTTCGATTTCCAGTAGGATTTCAAATCGGTATTTACTTATGAAATTAATAGATAATATTATATGAAATAACATTTCCGTTGTGAATTACAAAATCCCGACAAAAAAAAAAACTTCGTCAAACTGCATGTAAAAAAAAAAAAAACCCCAGCTCCAAAATTAACGATATATTTATAGCTAAGTCTTTGTGAATTATACAATATATAATTTATGTTTAAATAGTCTGCTGATAATTATTATTGAACTAAAATGGCGACGAGTGAAACATTCAAAAATTCTATTACACAATGAGTACTCTTTACAACTAGTCTACTGAGTCACTACTACTGAGTGACCAAAAAGTCACATCTTTTCTTATAAACAACAAAAATTAACAAATTTAAGCAATACATAATATAATTAAGCACTAATTTGACATGAGTTTAATTAATATTTTATCGGTATCTCAAAATATAGAAACACGGATAGTATATTAGTAGTTTAAAAATAATTTTTACTGTTTTATTGAAAGCGCAGACACTGTTCTTCGAGCGAGTAGCTATACGGACACGTAGTCACTATACGAGTGACCCGTGTGGATTAATAATGGAAACCAATTTGAGTTATACCCGTAAAAAAAAAAAAAAAAAAAAAAAAAAAAAACACAGACAAAACAGAAAGTAAAAAACCCAACGAAAATGCTTTTATCTCCAAGACCTCTCCCTCGGCCATGCACCGCACAAAAGTAGTTTCTGTACCAAAAAAAAAAAAAAAAGTGGTCGGACTTTTAAATTTTAAATAATTTATTATAATTTAGCCGTTTGAGTTTCGTCCTCTCGTGTTATTTTTACGACGAAAACTTTGATCTCTAAATTTCCGAACGCATTATTAATGTCCATCTCCAGAGCCCGCGCGCAACCATTCCGGGAAAGTACGAATTGCTTTCGGTCAATTAAGCCCACTGCGCTGCACACGGGTACCTTTTTTCCGGCCATGCTTCACCTCGGTTTACAGTTGTTCGAAAAACAACGCCGCCGGAGGTCCACCACGGTCGGGCTCGAGACCGAAATCATTTTGCTCGTCGTTTAGATCGCAAACATTTTATAGTACTATACGTATATTATGATATTGTGACTAGGTAAAGCACTAGATCAGTGGTGTCCAGACTTTTCTGACTAGAAACCTACGAATAAAAACTCAAAAAGGTTGGTGATCGTTGTTTATTTTCAGTCTATATGATATCATATTCATGTAAAGTATACTTAAACGCAACGTTTATTTTTACAAGTTTATTTCTACAAAACGAATTATTAACTTTTCCCAGTGAGTTAGTGTGTTATATTTATAAATCATAATGTGTACAATATCATTTTGATAAAAATTATTTTAAAAATCACAAATTCGCAACAATGTCAGTATTGGTAATTTGATATTATGAAATATTGTTCAAATTAATTCTAAAACGTATTCGTCTATGCGTTTAATATTCAAATGGTAAGTTGAACGTGAGGAATTAACATTTTATAAAAATAGTAAAGTAAGAGAAAATTTAGTGGTTAAAAAAATGATAGTTCGTCATTCGAGAAAGTATAATAATAGACTGTTTATTCCTAAAACGGTCGTCAAACGCTTCATATTTGTAAAAATTGACTTACAAACGGCTCGTTGAACCAAAAATTAGGTAACACGATTTGGTCGATCCATACAGTATGTATCATTGATGTTCATTATGATCATTTGTAATACCTTTTAAAACGATTGAATGGTTGGCGACCACTGTATAAATAAATATGTATTCAACAACAACGTCCAATCAAATCTAATAACCGACAAAGTCGGTGTATTTAATAATGCCACAATTACGCTAAAGTACATTGTTCTAATTCTGATTATTTTTAGATCAGACGAGTAATCTTCTTTGAAATTAATGTTATTATAAATATTATTGTTCCCTGTTTGGGATAGGAGGTCGAAATGACTGATTTAATCGGTATAGGTGTCAATTTTTTGAATTGCAAATCAAAATTTTCCGTTGCTTAAATGTTATTTATACTATTGTATATCTTTATTTAAATTTTCATATAATGTGAATCAAAAAGAAAAGTTTTAAAGACGTTTTTGTAAAAATTATTGTAGTTTCTTCCGAATTTCAGAGAAAATAATGAGAATTTCGATAAATGATCTCTTTAAAGTATCATCTAGAGGCAAATTCTAAACCAAAAATATGCTGGTAGAAACTTTTGGACAAGTATTTTTGTAGGAAAAGTATTTACAAAAAAAAAAAAACACTAACGTCTTCGTTCCACTCAAAATCTAAAAACAAAAAATAACAATAAAACACCATTGTTAAAACACTACAACGTCTTATTGTCACTCTACTCAAAATCTAAAAACAATTGTATGCGACAATATTGATGCATTAAAATAAAATTCAGTCATAGCGAATTTCGATTTACTAGAAGTTTGTGTTTTTTTAATTATTATTTATTTATTTTTTTTTTTTGAGGGGGAGGGGATATGTGTCCATTCCTTAATAAATTTGTTCTGTTATCAGGTATTTTTCTCATCATCTGTATGCATAGCTGTAACCGTACTCCGAATACCTGTATTGTGAAAATCAAAAACTTTTCCAGACTTATATTTTATATTTTAAACACTTTAAACGTGTAAATGCAAAATTATTATTATTGTGTTAGTGTCTCGGCAGCAATGGCGGACCGGTCTCGAAATACGTGACGGCCACGTGACCGACGGCGTTCGGGGTAAAGTGAAAGAACGCGAAGTGAACCGTCGCCTGGGAAATCACCTGGAACGCGCACACGCACGTGGCCAATTGAAATTGCATTTTGGTACAATAAGATTTTTGCAATTTCGCCACAGTCGGCTCTGCGGGTCGCAGGTACCGGTTCTGCGTTCGACAGACCACGTTGCACGCCTTCTCGCCCGTTCTCGTGAACTCGACCTCGTTGACCACGTTGCAAGTGGACAGCGTGCACGTCTCGCACAGGTATTTCACGAAAGTCTCGTCGAACTCACCCCCTGCAACGTCAAGCAACTGAAATTATTTACAACTCACGACTTACGTTTCAGAAATAAGACACAATTTAATGATATATATATATATATATTTTTTTGCCAGGTATTACTTATTTTTCTAGACATAACGTATTTTTTTTTTTTTTTTTTTTTAATCTATCTATCTTGTATGTTGTGAATAATTAATGAAAATTTCAGTTTTTATATTACAATTACATTATATTTTGTGTAGTACAACTAAATAACTAAAATCAATACGTCTCAAAAATCTTCTTTTTGATATTTTTGAAAATTATTTAAAATAATATATTTAAAATACAAATCAAAAGTAATTTCTGGCCTGAAGAGGGGATCTGAAGAAGTTCATAGAAGTCTTCCCGGTGGTGTCGAAAGTTTTTTCTACACCAAACAAAGCACACTTGCTACTTATTTGACTTTCATAGTAAAGAGTAACAGACTCGGGCAATAGATACCGCGAATTAAATGTCCACTCAATGGGATACATTTATTTTGTATGTCCTAGTCTTCGACTTGGGATAATATACAAATTGATCATCATACACAATGATCATTTTAACGGTTACGGTTTTTCTTTTTAGATTTAGAGAATTATTTTTGAATTTGGTTACTAATCAAGATTTTGAAAAATGCTGCGATTAAAATCGATTTTCGAAAATTCCGTTATATATATTTAATAATTATCACGCAAATAACACGTGCCGAAATTCAGTAGCACACAAAATAGATATTAATGACTTTTTTATTGTTACTCTGAAAATACACCATTTTTGATTTTTTTTTTTAATTATCCTTTTTGTTATATTATGCACCTAAAAGTAAAATTATCAATTTTTCTTTTTTTTTTTTTTCTGTAGGGGGGCTTACTTGAACAGTCCAAATATCAATATTTGAACAATTTTTGGTACTAGATCCAAAAAAAATGTACCACTCATTGACTATAAAAATGGAAATGTATCGAAATTAAATTTTGTTACACTAATATCATACAAATTTGAAAAATATTTTTAAAGTTAATAAAAAAACATTGTTTTCTCAATAATTGTATACACTCCTTCCACCATGTGTGTACGTATCGATATCTCGGGGACTTTTTAATTTTTGATTGATGTACAGAATTCGTTAATTCGAATTCTAACGAATACCGTTGATTCTGTCGACAATCGATTGTGGTAAAAGAAAACCCATTAAGTCCCAGACGACTCGAAATTTATATTTTATTAAACAATAGTATTCGTCGATTAAGGGGGAAAAAAACGAACACTCCATATACGTTATCTGTATAATATGATTAAAATAAATTTACTATATTTATTTTTTTCTCGCGGAAAATAACAGTTATTTAAAAAGAAATAAAATTTATGGGAACAATAAGTTTTGAACCACTTAGTTGTTGTGGGCTGTTTTTTTTGTTTTTGTATGAGAAATACGAAACGATAAGTGCAAAAATATATGTGAAGTACTTTTAAAACTGCGCGAAAACAAACGATAAATTATACATATATATATATATATGCCTGCAAAAACGTTATGACATCTATCTTTTGTTTTCGAACTCAAAATGGAATCAACGAAGTATATGACGAATTATTTATATTATGATTATTATTATTATTTTTTTTTTAATATTTATTATTATTAATACGACACGGTTATTATTTTTAATTGATTTACATGACACAAACAGTGATTTAAACACGTCATTAAAATCGCACTCTAAACTGTTTTGCGTACCTACAAATAAGAGACCCTTGGTACTCGTAATTTGAATAGGAATATATGTTCTCTATAATAATAATGTTATTCTACGCCGAAATAATAATTGATTTTAACGCCCTCTCACTCAAAACATTCATTAAAAAAAAAAAAAAAAAAATGATAACAAATTATAATCGACTGATCATTTGTTTGAGAGCGATTTGCAGCATTGATGCTTCAAAACGGACCGGTGACCGACAAATTATTATAAATACAAATTGAATTGACAATAATAATATCAAATGAATTATTCACGAACTCCACTTTCGCGTTTCATATTATTATTATTGAATTCATTAAGGAAACCACACGCTGTTTTATAACGTCAGAGATATTATTGTAATTACGAAAAATCAATTATTTTGGTAAACGCGCAAAGTGTATTTAACGTAACAACAATATCATGAACGTGTATTATTATGATATGCCTCTTGTTGTATACTTTTCCAAGAAATCCGTAGCAAAAATAAGTAAATATGCGCGGTAACGAATGATATCCTCTAATAATATTATAAACGCGAAAGTTCGTGAGTACATATGCACGGACGTTACTCTTTCACTATTTAACTAGGTACTGAATTGATTTTAATGAAACTTTACAAATACAATGTAGCTTTTATATCATAATAACAAATAGGCTATAATATTATATAAATATATCGTTACTATAACTCCAATAGTGTTGGAACGTTAGATGATGGATTGTATGTATAGATAACCGCGTAACAATAATTATTATTACGTTACCGTGGTTACTACGTTATCATGATAACCGTGGTAGGCTAGGGGTAGATGTGGTTAGGGTACGGCAGGAGGGTGAGAGGGTGTTCGATTTTAATTTCTAAGTAGAACAAAGAAACTAGTCGTTTTAGAATATCTATTGTTTATCGTTTCTTATTTATTTATTTATTTTCGTTAAAACATTTTTTTTTTATGTAGCAAAAGTTTCATGTAGCAACTTCATGGAATATACATGCATAAAATTATTCATAGAATATATTGACTCTAGAATCTATATGGTAGGTGTAATTAAGGAAGTTCATTTTTTAAATATCTCGAAAATTTTATACCAAAAATAAGAAAAAGCTAACTCGAATTTGAATAAAAACACGAAACATTTTTTGTGAAATTTAAATCATATTCGTTATTTTATTCGACCGAAAGTTTCTCTGCATGTTTTTCTATCTATATAACAATCGTGGTAATCGGTCCTATGGTTAAATATCTACAAACTTTTAAAAGTAAAAAACAGCTCAAAGTTAGGGCTGTAAATCAAAAAAAAAAAAAAAAAATGACGACTTATTTAGTTGAGTAGATTTTGAGCTACAAGAGCTTAAATTTTCAATATATTATGACAAAATTGATTATTCTCATAAATAATAAAAATGGAAAAATAGATTGTTCTGTTTGTTAAATCGTTAAACCTAAACTCAAGACGAAACCGACAATTATTATTGTTGTTACATAACATTCAACTAAAGCTCTGCTTAGAAACGTTTTATCGAAGCAACGATTATTCGTATTATGTTTTATAGTAAGTTTACGATCCATTTTCGAATTGTCTATCGGATTGCCTCCAGAATATTGTATTTCTCGTACATTTGAACATTCATAAATAACATATATGATTCTCAGAGAAAATTCGGAATACAACGAATTACATTAACCCTACGATCATGTTAATAATGTCATCAACCCACGGGTTATTATACGTACCCAGTAGGTACTTGAACAACAATTATATATTTGACAAAAGTTTGCAATACATACAGATAAATATGGCCTGAATTAATACATACTAAAATGTTATGACGTATGATATTAAAAAATGTGAAATATATGCAGTTAAATATTTTCCAAAAATAATTGTTTTCCTTTTGAAATGGATTTATTAAAAATATTATGTTTAAATGAAATGACGAATTTTAATTTTATAGGCATAATGCCAAAAAGTTAATTTCTTTGAACATTTAGATTCTGAGTGTGGTGAAAAAGCTTGTGTTTTTACAATGATGGTTATTTATTTTTAATTATGTAAATTGTATTGTTTGAAAAAAAAAAAAACTTAAACTGAGGAACTACACCTCCAATACAAGTCTTAAACTTATAGGAGGTCTTTGACTTTGTATACATTGGTATTTTGTTTTTTATAATTCCAAATTATAAATTTTGAAAAAATGTAAAATATATCCGTTAAATTAGATTATATTCTGTAAACAAACCAATAAATTAGTTTTTAGACTCTGAATGAAGTGAAGAAGCTAGTTTTTTTTACAATGATGTTTATTTTTTTTTAAGTTTTTTTTTTCTGTGTACAACTTTTCGTATAGAAATACTTGTCCAAAAGTTTCGATCAATAACTTTTTGAAACCCGATTCGCCTCTAGATTGTACTTTA
>JAIPRM010013016.1:0-11718 GCA_025469315.1 Stegophylla sp. TES_Ste_2020 | reverse complement strand
AGAATTGAGAAATTCAAAAAATGACCTCTTTTAAGTACAATCTAGAGGCAAATCCGGTTTCAAAAAGTTATTGATCGAAACTTTTGGACAAGTATTTCTATACGAAAAGTTGTACACAGAAAAAAAATAAAAAAATAAATAAATAAACATCATTGTAAAAACACTGGCTTCTTCACTTCACTCAGAATCTAAAACAACATTTTTAGCAATTGTACAGTTTCAAATAATTAAGAGTTCTGAGTTAATGTCAAAGGAATTAATAAGAATATAAAATGATAATATGTATAACAAAATATAAATGTGGTTAAGTACAGCAGATCGATCACTACTGACCGTGAATTAAATTCTGAGCTCTGGGATGCTGTTAAAAACCACTAAAGAAAAACACTTTTTACTCGCGCCAATAGCAATGTATGCATGAGAAATTTGGTTTACTACTCAAAGGGACAAAGAAAAGCTGTTGACATCTGAAAGGAAAACACTACGGAAAATATGTGGACCCAAACGAAACCTAAGTTGAGAAAGGAATGTGAAGGGCTTAGGAAGACAGCGCAACAAACCGAAAATTGGAAAGTATCTGAAGGTAAATCGATTTAAGTGAACAAGTCGTGTTTTGCGAGCCGAGGACGGAGGTGTTATTCAAAATACACTGACTGAGTACCAAACCTAACATAACCAAAAAAAAAATAAGGAGAGACCCTGTCAACGATGTACATTGATAGAGTAGTAAAATAACACTAGTTGAGGACGATAGCAATAAAATAGAATCGTGATGGATGGAGAGCTATTGGCTAAAATGTGCAAAAGACCTTGAAAGCTCGTCGAGCACAAAAAAAGAAAGAAGAAAATACATTGGCCATCACAATATTCTTCAAGTTAAGAGATGTTTCTAAAACGCTACTCAATGTCTCTATATAAGTGTAATCTGAATATAAAATACGAACAATATACAAATCTGGAAATAATACTCCCGAGTTCTTTAAAATAATGTTCTACACAACTTAAATTTTATGGATTTAACTTCCGAAACTGATATTATAAACTTATGATTCTGGAATTTAGTTTCAGTATAAAAAAACAAAAAAAACCTAGATTTTCTACACGTCTTATTACAAATGGGATTAATTCAAAATTTGTCGTTCGAGACAGTTATTATAAATAAATATTTCATTGTGATATTATCGTTATTAAACATTATATTAATTCCGTTGAAAACAATTTAAATTGATATTTTTCCGTAAATAAAATTATTGTTATTTATTATACACTGTCGACGTATATAAATAATATACACGTGTACATAAATATATTTTAGGAGTGTTTGAGATTGCACTATATTGTAATACTTTCAAGTTTCAGTGGCAGTTTTAAAAAGAATTCTTTTATTATTATAGTTATAGATTTCAAGCAGGTTTTAGAATGTATTGACAATGATGTATTAATTAATTATTTTTTTACGTATTCAAAAAAATTTTCAAGTAGAAAAACTTGTCCAAAAGTTTCATAGAGCATACTTATTATTTGTGAATCAAAAATTTCCTTTTATCAGTACTCAAAAGTGGTAATTTTCTCGAGCAAAAACTACCATTTTAAGATTAAGTACAGAGTTGGTATAAAACTTAAAATTTTCAAAATGTACCATTTTTTTAAAAAAAATAATAATTTTTAATATTTTGTGCGTTGAAATTGGTGAAAATTTATTTTTAACTCGTTTGCATGCGTTTAAAGTTGGAATTATGGATCAAATTACATAAACTATCTCAATTTTTAGAAAAAATTGTAAACAAAGTAGAGTTGAACATGACGCACTTGTGTTTATAAACATTTCCAATGCTGTAGATAGGTGAAGCCGATTTTGTATGATAGTGAAACGAAGGACAAGTGTTGAAATTTGAGGTAGTTACACGTTTAAGGTGGAGGGAACTTGACATCCCTTTGAAGTTTGATCTAAACAATCACTGACTGCTTGTACAACTTGTACATATATGAGTGAATATGGGAATAATGAAGGAGGTAGAAATCATAGTTTGATATAAACTTGAACATTAAAATGACATATAGTTAACATAATGGAAATAGGTTGCCCTGACCTAACCGTTATTTGACATTTAAAGCTCCTAAAATTAGAAAATGACAAATGATTTTAATGAATATGTATGCAAATCTGAGTAGACGTATGTATATGAATAATTGTATATGAAATGTTAAATCCATAAAACAATAAATTATAAATGTTATGAAATAGTAGCGAAAAGAATAAAATCGGTTTTTTTTTTATTAAAAGAAATTTGAGCAGTAATTACACATTTAAACGCCTGTAAAAAATAATGCAACAAGATGGACATTAACGAACATCTATGAACATTTTTTATGTTGATAGAAAATGATAAGTGTAATTTCAATTTAAAGTTCACAAGGTTAAAACTTAAAAAACAGTTTCATAAAATGTTTACTTTTACCGCTTGTGAAAAAAAATTGTATTATAAATATTTAAGATTATTTCACAGGCGTTAGAAATATGATAATATATTATAAACAAGATTTTCATATAAAAAAAAAGAATAAAAGTCATTGTATAATTATAACTGTCATTCATATACTGAATCATTATTTCACTGAATTATAATTTATAATCTAATTTTAAATTTTGAATGGAGCGAAGAAGCTAGTGTTTTTTGTATGATTTTCTTTTTTTTCTGTTAACAGTTTTTCGTACAGAAATACTAGTCCAAAAGTTTTGAAAAGCAATGTTTGAATCAGAATTCGCTTCTAAATGGTACTTTTGAGCAGTCATCTCGATTCGAACTTCTTAATAGCTTTTCCAAAATTTGAGAAAAATTATTTAAGATTAACAAAGAGACATCCAAAATTTGGTATTAAAATACAGGCTACTTGTCATATATTATATTTAAAAAAAAGCAGAATTCAATATCTGCATTATATTTTGAATTATAATCAACAACTTTTCAATTAATTTACATATATAATTTTACAGTTCACTGTATTTTTTGAAAATATAAAAGGCTTTCATTCATTAAAAATTCAATCTAGCTAAACAAATTTCTAGCCCTACTCATTAGTAACACAAATTCATAAACGAAATTGCAATTAATTTGCATTAATACGAGCGAATAATCGAATAATTAAAACTAAAACTCGAGATGAATGGTAACAAAGCTTTTGATTTTGATACTCGATACTTAATTTATTTCGATACTCGACATCCAATGCATTTGCGAAAAACGTTTTATGTTAATTTATTGTTTTTTTATAATTTATTTTCGTTATTGTGTCCTCTTTTTTTAATATAATATATTCATAGGAAATGAATGCGCACGGGTACAGAAAATACCTCAACAGTTCCCATCCCTTTTACCATCCACTTGGAACCACTTGGTATTTCTTACGATCAATAATACCCTCATCAGACATAATAAATTATTTCTAATAAACTTTAAAAATTCTCGTATTTCGTAAGACGACTTTTTTTTATAACTGTTTAAAATTAAAATTTGTATGAATCTGATAATTTTTGGGTAAAATAGATATTTTTTTTTTCATTTATAATTGAATCATTAGAAATGCAGTCTTTTACATTACTTACTTTTACCTTAAATTATTTTTAGAAAATTTCTTTTACTTAAAGATTACTCGCGTGATTTATACACGTGATATAATTTTCATGAAAATCGGCTCAATCAATAATTTTTTATAAGCGTTTTAATTTTAGAAGTAGAGCTCAAATTATAAATAATCAGAATAATTACAGATTTCTTTTTCTTATTTTTAATCATAAAAGTACTAAACACAGCGACATGTATTTTCATTTAACGATATGTATAACGTTATATTAAATATTTAAATGTGTATACTAACATATTATAATAATATTACATTCTATGTTTAGATGTAATTCCGCGACTTGCATACGCTTAATACCTCGAATAAACTCCACTAACAAATAAAAATATGTAGATCATAGGACTGGGATTTTAATGCACTTTGCATCATTATTCAAAGCTTATTGTGCTTAGCTGGATTATTCGTTACAAATTGATTCCACATTTTTTTGAATGAGAATTTAGAAATTTCATTTCCCATTATTTATTTTTGAGTCATATTATTAATTTTTTCTATTAACTTTTTTTTATTAATATTTATAAAACAATAAATGCATTATTATTATTAATATTAATGTTACTATTATATTATAATTATCATTATTTAAAGTATTTTATGGTTGTGGGCCTATTTTTATGGTTTTAGATCCTAAATTCGAATTTAACATTTTATTTTAAGATTTTTACACTATATAATTTTGATTTTTGTACAAATATATTAAACTATCGAATCGTATTATATTATGGGACAATAATAAAAGCTAAAATTCAAAAAGCACCCAACAAAACTGGAAAAACTATTAATAAAAAGCTTTGCATGGTATTAAATGAAAATAAAGTATTTAATATTATTTCCAATACACCAAATATTCTGAATGGGAAAAAAAGCACAATAAATGAAATGCGGATGATATTACAGCGAATGATTTGGCGTTCTTTTAATATTCTCTCATCATATTGAAAAAAGCTTTTCTATCTACAGAATTAAATTTTTTTTTTCAAAAACATGAAGAAACCTCTAGTGATTCAGTGTAATAATTCAGCGAAATAAATTTTGCGATCCAAATATATTGTTAAAATGATTAAAAGTATACGGAAATATATTTTTTACACATTAAAAAAGTCTAAACCCCAAGTCATGTGACAATGCTGTCTGTTTTCATTTTTTTTAATCAAACTTCTACTTTCTATGTAATTAATCAATTTTATTAAATATTATTTGATTACATTAAAATGATTAAAACTAAAAAATAAAAATAGTATATAAGGTATTTATAATTTTTGAGCATTAGTATTTTTCCAGTATATACTTGTACAGTATATACTTGTAATATTATTATAGTTGTAAAATATTTAAGCTATAATTAATACATTTCAGTGTACTATTTGAAGTTTCTTAGTGCATATAAATCCCGATTTTTGTAATAAATGACAATTCATTTAACGGACATGATTACGTGTTGATATTTCGTCATAAGTCGAAATCACATGACATTTTCTATTGTTTAATAAAGTGTTAAATTTAATTTTCAAATTTAGTTATGTTCTTTCTATTTAATATTACACAATATTACTAAGGCTAAAAGAAATAATAAAGTAATTTGTAAGCCAAGCAAGCAGCTTTGTAAAATTTACCAACAATTTACGAACACTGACTTATATTGAAATAGGTCAGTGAAATTGTATACTGCATCTAAGATTTGAATCTATGCAGTATATTCGCCTGTGTGTATGTTATATTATTTTTAAATATTGATAATGATAAATTATATATAAAAAAAAAAGATGTTGGTGACAAACAGGCTCATAATATTATTACTTACACAATTCAATAAGATAATAATTAAAAATAGGTAAATAAGATACAAGGTATTAACAGTTAATAAACATTAATCGTTTACATTATGCAATGATAACAGTGATAATGATACAGGTCTAGTGACTTTACAATTTTTTAATTAATTTAATTCAGTATAAGGTTAATTTAAATATCACAAACTAGTAAGTGTTGTTTACGGTCCTTCTTCTAAGGTGTTTGCGAGTATCTTGATAAGTATATAACTATAATTCAATTACATTTTCTACCGTTACGGGATTGAATTTACGTATCATCACTTTGCATGTTGGTTTTTTGTTCTATCAGCTGTTTTTATCATTATTTAATTTGTTGGTTGCAATACGTAAGATACGCTAATAAACTTATTTCTGGTCAGGCGCGGATCCAGAAATCAGGGGGTGCTCGATCAATAGAACTACCTAAATACTAATAGCAGCTAACTACTAATTACACCTTAATATAAATCTCTATTTATAATAATTATATATTCAATATATCTATTACAAAAAACATTTAATACATTATCCACTTCATTTGTTTAATTTACTAATGATCTGCTCAGTTTATTTTACGTTTTACATTCCGAGTGGAGTGAAGAAGTTAGTGTTTTAACAGTGATGTTTATTTTATTTTTTCATATAGAAATTCTTGTCCATACATTTTGACCAGCAAATTTATGGATTAGAATTTTTCAAAATTTTGGAAAAACTACTCAAACGTTGATAAAAATGCCTTAAAAGTTTAAAATTATCTATCGTTTCTTTAAAATTTAACATGCCTACAAATTCCACCCAAGGATCGAACAAAGCCCATGGTGATAAACATGTCCAGCTTTTTTATAATACATATATTTATCTACATTTTATTGTATTTCAATTACACGCAAGTGTGTGTGTGGCAAGCGATTGCGTTAAAAAAAATATATTTTTCAGTCAGTTAATAATTTTATATAATTTTTAAAAGTGAAGTTGATGTGACAGGGGGTGTTCGAGCACCCATAGCCCCCCTCTAAATCCGCGTCTGTTTCTGGTGACGTCACGTAGTTGCTTTATACAGCTCATTTTATTTTGAAATAAGTTATTAGTTTGCATCCAGGTTTGCATTATATATCGTGTGTCAAGTGAACGCATTTCAATGTTTTCACTATGAAAGGTCATAATAACAATCAAACAAAGAAACAAATTAATATTATTGTAGAGAGAAACAAAATACACTAAATTATGTTTGGACTGTCTTAATATGAATCAATCCAACTGTAAATTCTCATAGTTCTCTCTTTAAAGATATTAAAAATCAATCGCCGGTCTCAAAGACAAATTCACAGCTTCGTGAAATTAACCAAGAAAATCAATATATTAGAAGAAAATAATAAAAAATGGTGTCAGATACTGATTGACTTCACAAGAATATTGTGCGTCTTGAAACCGCTTAGTTTCCAAGACTCCAAAATCTTATGTAAACATCGATTATTAATAAACTTCAAGATCGATTATGAAGAGTAGATAATCTACTCTTATACAATATTCCGAACTCTAAAACTGGGAGTCCAAACGTCCTAAGACCATAGTCAATAATATGTTTAATGACTTTTCCTTGACCAGCGTTGTGTGAAACGTCAAGAGAATTAATTTAAACTAAATGAGTTCTAAATCATGACCCGTTGTACTTTAATTTTCTTTGCCTACCAAAATTAAATTAATCCTTAAAAATAAAACTTATTTGCAAACTACCGATCGCTGGGTTACAACTTGGATAAATGAAGACGTCACTCCGTTCCAGTGAAATCAAATGCGTTAATTGCGGTTAGAATTGCAGAATGAACATGGAAATGGTGATTATAATTGAGTGATAAAGTATGTGGGAAATAATTCAACTAACGTTCAAAAAAAATTAAATAACGTCCTTAAAGCTAATTTCAGATATAGTAATAGTAATAGAAATAAATAGAAATAGTTATAATAGTAATACTATGACCAATTATGTATATAAACCAAATGTAAAAAATATTAATGGTTACTAAAAAAATGTTAATGGTCTACGGACTGAGTTGGACATATTAAGATATAAAATTTCTTACTTATATACTTATGATTTTAGAATTTTTAAAGAAACGAAGAAGCTAGTGTTTTTGCAACTATTTGTGTTTTTCGTTATTCTTTTTTCTCTGTAAACAATTTTTCGTATAGAAATACTTGTCCAAATGTTTCAACCAGCTACTTTTTAAATCACAATTCAATTCTAAATGGTACATTTAAGAGATTATTTTTCGAAATTCTCAATAGTTTTATCAAAATTTGGGAAAAACTTCCTAAAATTTGACAAAAAAAACTCAGTTACTATCTTTTTTAAATCCAAACTTTACGGAAATGTTAACATAAATAGCCAATAATATCAGAAATATATAAGCGCAAGAAAGTTTTCAAAATGTGAAAAAAAATGTTAGAATTTTTTTTCTAACACTTCTTTTTTATTAATTGAAACATGGTTATGAGATAACGAATTAAGATTAGATAATTATAACATTTTCCGAATGGATAGTAATGAGACTACTATTTCTAAAGGTATCGTAGGGTCTACACTGGAAATTGGTCATATTGTCTGAAACCCAAAATAAATTAGCCGACTAAAACATTAGAATAAGTGCAAAGAAGATTTGTTTCAATGATTTCCTTGAGGGTAGGATGGTGTATCAATCTCCCTAAACTATTTTAAAGAAATGTGAAGAGCACATTAGAACAACACCTCAAATATTTATAGATTATGCATTTGTAACGAAGTTCTTTAAAGGAGATATAGATTTCCTTACATTTAGAGGAAAAAATATTTTTGAAGTGCCATCATTTCATTTCAGGAATTCTCAATTATTATCAATACCACTTATTAAAGAAACTTATGTACTAGATAGACAAAAGTGCCAAATCTTCAAAGTATAAAATGCCGGACATACTTCATAATATAGGCATTTTCGGTAGGTGAGACTTGGTTGGATGTATAGAAATGAGTAGAAACAAGAAATCATTTTTTCAATAAATCGATTCTGAGCTGAGATTTTATTGCAGTATTTACCAACGTTAAAAATAAATAAAATAATCAATTAATATTTATTAACTATAGTGTTACCACTTACCATCCATATATTCAACTAATTAATTGGTTGCTATCAATTTTTTTCATTCCAACCAAATAAATATTTTAAGCAAAATAAAATGATGTAAATGTAAATTTTATTTTGACGTTTATTGTCTCAAAGAATCTAGAAAACTACTTAACCTATGATGCTGAAATTTAGCAAGTAGATAGTATATAAGTAGGAAATATTCTCAAAGAACGAAATTCATCCCTTAAGGGGGTTAAAAGAGGTAAAAATGGAACACAAATAGTGAAATATCTATACCTCAATTTTCCATTATTTAATCCCTAAAGGGGTTGAAAGGGGTAAAAGAGAGTATTTATCTTAATGAAATATAAATATTTTAAGTGTCTTAATCTTGACTGAGAATTACGCATATCCAAAACTAACTCCGTTATATAAATAATGAAATATCAATTACCAAACTATCAAAAATTCAACCCCTTCGAGGGTCAAGGTGTAAAAATTTAAAAGTTGTATCTTGGACGAATTTTAGCTAAGAATTCTAGCTGTACCTGTGCACTTCTTTGCTTGAAAACCCTGTCCATCAAAATCAGTTCAACTCATATAAAAAGAATAAACTATACATTTTTATTTGTATAGATTATCGTGTTTTCATTGTTTTAAATCCTATCAAATGCAGTTTAGCCGTTCGAAGATTATCCCCGCACAGTATTAAGTTACCAAATTCAACAAATAATATAAATGTGAAAACACATTTTATGCTGTTTCAAGCTTTTGAAATAATTTGAGTTTTAAAAAATCCTTTCTTAATGCACCCTTACATGATGGTATGAACACATGAAAAAAATCCTACTTGATTTAATATTTTTTCTCCTTTAATCCCTTTCCAAAAAATTGGACAAAGATACAACTTGTCAAAGTTTTATTCCTTTAAATTCCATAAGAGTTAAATTTCGAATTATTAGGTAATTGATATTTCATTATTTAGGTGTATAGCAAAGTATTTATGCTAAATTTCCGAAAAATTCAACCAAGAAACAATATCTCACTTTAACCTTTTTAATCACCTTAGAGATTGAATTTTGTAAAATCCTTTTTTACTGAACTCTTACATGGTACTACGGAGGTACCCTAAAAATAATACCAACTTAGTCAATGTGTTATCATAAAACATATGTTACTGACAAAGTAGAAAATTCGGGCAATGTATGACCGGGCATTGTACACAATACCCAAGGTACATTGAATTGTGAAGTATTTATAAGCGTATTAAGTTACCTTTTTAACTTACATATAATATAAAAGTGTGTTAGTTCATCGGGTGTTTGGCAGTCTCGCTACGCTCGTTGACGTCTCCGCTTCGCGCCGCAACGTGGGAAGGGCATTTCGGCTTGAAAATCGATGGTATACTAACTGCTGAGAATAAATATCTAAACATTTTACAAAAGTTATTGTTAATACCTTTCTTAAAACCACTTTGAAATTATATAATAGATCTAGACATTTTATGAAATGTATAGTCAATGGATGTACACGAACCAATTATTATTACTTCACCTAAAATTGTTCGGATTCTAAGGGAATAATTAGACATTCTATAAAATGACTTAATGTTTTACATTTTGACTCTAACATCTGTGTGAAGATTCGTCTTTGCCACGACGCCACAGCTACTAACCTACATCTCGACCGCCATCTGTTGATCTCAAGCGCGTACTAACACCATAACTAACTCAGTAGATGGCGCTACATCTGTTGATCTAAAGCCCGTATTATACCATAGAAAAAAATATAATTACTCAATTGTTAGCCATGAAGCGGCGAAGAAACTGACGGTGCTGCAGACAACGAGGATCGCGGAAACGAAATCGGCCGGATGGTTTGACAGGAGGCGGACCTCCCGGTACGGAAGCGGCGTCCCAGTAA
Organism: Stegophylla sp. TES_Ste_2020; assembly: GCA_025469315.1. Taxonomy (NCBI): domain Eukaryota; kingdom Metazoa; phylum Arthropoda; class Insecta; order Hemiptera; family Aphididae; genus Stegophylla; species Stegophylla sp. TES_Ste_2020. The sequence continues at coordinate 1,241 of JAIPRM010013016.1, read as the reverse complement.
CTTCACGGGCACACCTGATCATGGCCAGTGAAGGATCGTGTCTGGGATGCAGAAAAGACGCGCACCGGGCGTACCAAACCGAGGACTTGGTACGCCACCATCATCTCCGTATCATCAACTCCGAATTCAACACCACAACTTACAAAATACTCCGTTCAACTCCATTCCGGGTGTGTTAAGGCTCACGCCAGGGAATCCGACACACACTCACACAAAGCAAAGCAATTCAAACAATCAGAGCAAAATAAAACAACGAAAATAAAAATATAATGCCGTGTTAACTCTTTAAAAAATGTGAATTTCGAAAAATGATCTCTTTGAGAGCCGAATTTTAATTCAATTTTTAGATTCTGAACGAAGTGGAGAAGCTAGTGTTTTTACAATGATGTTTATTTATTTATTTTTTTATTTTTTTTTATTTATTTATTTTTTCCGTGTACAACTTTTCGTATAAAAATACTTATCCAAAAGTTTCGATCAATAACTTTTTGGAACCCGATTCGCCTCTAGATTGTACTTTAGAGAGGTCATTTTTTGAATTTATCAATTTTTGAATTTTTTTTTGGAAAAACTACCCAAATTTGACAAAAACGACTCGGAAACCATCATATTATTGATCCGAATTTTATGAAAATTTAAATATAGATAGAAAATCATTTAAGAAAGATTTTGGCGCAAGAAAATTTTGAAAATGTGAAAAAAAATTTTGGACATTTTTTTAAAATTATTAACTTCCCTCGATCAGAATCGTTTTATTGAAGAAATATCGTTTCTTTAAAATTCAATACACCCGTCAAAAGAATCCCACCCGTCGTGCGAAGTATGTCCGGCTTTTTTTTATATACGTTTAAAATTAGAATTTGTATGGAACTAAGTTTTACTGTAAAAATCATATAAGTAATAGTTATAAAATTTTTAATTAAATCATGCTCAATATCTTTGAATTCCTTTTCTTTAAAAAATCATTTTTTTTCTTATTTTTTAAAAAATAATGTTTCTTTCATATACGTAATATGTAGGTACATATTTTTTTATTTAATTGCATAATATGTACATTTAAATTTATAATTTATTGAATGTTAATCTAATACTTATGGCATTAAGCACCTTATGTTTATCTAATACTTATCGGCTTATATTATAAAATTAAACATTTAGTATAATATCTACTTTAGAGTTAACATTTATCTGTGTGCCATTATAATACAAAATTAAATACGATAAAATAAATGAAGTGACTG
>JAIPRM010013015.1:0-11718 GCA_025469315.1 Stegophylla sp. TES_Ste_2020 | reverse complement strand
GAAAATTTTGAAAATGTGAAAAAAAATTTTAGACATTTTTCTAACATTTTTTTTTCTCATTTATTTTTTATATTATTAACTTCCCTCGTTCAGAATCGTTTTATTGAAGAAATGATTTATCGTTTCTCTAAAATTAAATACACCCGTCAAGAGAATTCCACCCGTCGTCCGAAGTATGTCCGGCTTTTTTTTTAAATATTATATTTTAACGAAACGTTTAATGTGTTTAACGAAATCGATATCTCATATAATATTATATTTCCGTTAAATTCCATTTAGATCCGTCGCCAGCCAGCTGATTTTGGGACAGTCCGTGGTCGCGGAGACTTACGACAACGTGACGATTTACTTCAGCGACATCGTGGGTTTCACGGCTCTGAGCGCAGAGAGCACTCCGCTCCAAGTGGTCGACCTGCTCAACGATCTCTACACCTGTTTCGATTCCATAATAGAGAATTTCGACGTGTACAAAGTGAGTGTACGGCACGTGCCGCGAGTTTTTACTTTAGAAATAAATCAAAAATCAAAATGTGACCTTTGCTTTTTCTTTCAAAATATTACAGGTGGAGACCATCGGAGACGCGTATATGGTCGTCTCCGGACTTCCGGTTCGCAACGGTAACTTGCACGCCCGCGAGATAGCTCGCATGTCATTGGCCCTGCGGTCGGCCGTACACAGTTTCACCATCAAACACAGACCGGACGATCAACTCAAGTTGCGCATCGGCATGCACACCGGTGAGTGAACGTTTGGTATTTTTTTTTTTTTTTTAACTTTTAGTCGGTTTACCTCGTACTACGACGTGCTGCATTGTACTAAAATATATATATATATATCGTATATCTAAAACAGAGGTTCCCAAAATGTGCACCGCGGTGCTCTAAGGGCACCTCGAGCACTTTCCACGGGGCACCGAGGTTCAAAAAAAATTATTTACAATTTTATTATAATCATTTTTTTTTTTTTTTGTCCTTGGAGCACGAGAGGACATGTTGTTATTTGTTAAAAGTCCATCATGAATTAATATTGAATCCCTTCTCAGTACAATACCCTCATGCTTATCTTAAGCTGATTACAAATATTTGATTGACTTCAAACTCAATGTTAAAATCTTCCTTTAACGTACATTTCGTACATCGAATTATGTTTAATATTTTCAAAAACAATAATTATAAAGGTTTAAGCGAAAAAACTACTCTTACCCAATGTCAAACTTATTAATGTGAATTAGGATTTCGCCTTACACTGTTAGGTATTATTTATAGGTATATATTGCAGACGAGCGGTGGTTCTTGCCCTCGGACGCCATATATTTAGGGGTGCCTCAATATCAAGAGCTTTTATCAAACATTTTGTGAATATAAGAAGGGGCTCTTACATATGCTGGCATGCTCACGTGTGCTCCAGATCTGGCACTGTTCATAGTATAATTTATCTCTTTTGTATTGTTTTTTTTCTTTTTTTTAATAAAACGCATGCTCAATAAAATTATTAAAATTGGTTAATAATGAAAATTGGTGATGACTGATGAGTTTCTTCATTTCTTTTAAAAAAAAATAAGTAATATCTCATTGGGGACACCGTGAATGCATTTGATCCAAAAAAAGACACCACCGGAAAAATAATTTGGGAACCACTGCTCTAAAAGATAACTGATAATTCGTTGAAAATTTACCTAGTTAAGAAAATAGATAACGCTTTAAACACTTATTTAGATAAAATATAAAAGAGTTAACCCCGTTTATATGGATATAAAAAAAAAACAGATAATTTAAAAAAGTTTACACAATTTAAAAATTTGTTAAACGGTAATTTTACTATAAATTAAATAGGTAATACAAAAGTACTTGACTATCGTTTATTCGCTTTAAAATACTCTTCATTCCCCCCTCCCCCAATTTGAAGAACTCTATAAGAAATAATAAAAATGTATAACCATATTTTTATTTTTATTTTTTGCTTGTTTTTTGATTCATAACGGTCGAAAATTAGTTCTCATTTTTTTTTTTTACAACTAGATATTGAAATAGTTTAGCTCTGAATGAGAATTACACCCAACACCCAAAATATATTTTACATCAACTTTTTTCTTTTCTAAAGAAAACTTTTCTTGTTTTTTATTTAAAACTGCCCCTACCGTTCATAGCGTCTATATCTGCCCCTATATTAACTTGTATCAGGTTCGACCGGAAATTAAAGTCTGCGCACGCCTATGAATATATCACAAAATATTAATACAGTCTTCCTGAGAAATCTTTTACAAATAGATAAAAATCTATGTGTTCATAACATTTGTAAATAAGGAAAATAAAAAGAGGTGATAAACTTTGATGAAATGGCCAGTGTGTGAATAGCAATGGAAACAAAAATATTATGTATCATAAAATTGATAAGGTACATAGTAATATTAATATATCAATATTGCTTTACGTCTAAATAAATGAAAATAAATAAATCTAAATAAATAATGAACTGAAATATTAACGACGAGTATTTTATGTAATACATTTTAATATTAGTAGTTGGAATGTTATACAAATAAAACTTATGAGTTAGAAAAGAAAGATATTAAACAAACAAAGCAATAAAAAAAGTTATTCGAGAGTGAAATAACAAACAATATTTTAATAATACCCTGGCAGTAAATATAATAACTTAAAAAACAATTCTACTCGAAAAACAATGAAAATTTTTATTGTTCTGACATTATTTTCAAAATTTAATTAAATTTTACATACAAATATGGTTTGAAATTTTGAAAAGTAATCAATTAATTTAACAGTTAATTTATGTCATTTTCTGTTTATAACCGAAAGTAAAACGTTTTTGAAACTATAATTTGAAATGACTATTAACAAAAAGAAATAAGCTATCTAACAAAATTGAAATAACGACGTCTTTAGAACTTGGCATTATAAAAAACATATTAGTTCTAATGTAACCTTAACTAATTATAAATAATTCGAACGTGTAGGTATATATTTGTTTATTTTTTGTTCATGCATTAAATTCACAATATTATAAAACTCATTAAAGTGGACATCGATATACATATGTATATGGAAAAAAGCCGGACATACTTCGCACGACGGGTGGGATTCTCTTGACGGGTGTATTGAATTTTAAAGAAACGATAAATCATTTCTTCAATAAAACGATTCTGAACGAGGAAAGTTAATAATATAAAAATAAATGAGAAAAAAAAATGTTAGAAAAATGTCCAAAATTTTTTTTTCACATTTTCAAAATTTTCTTGCGCCAAAATCTTTCTTATATGATTTTCATATAGTTCGGATCAAAAAATGATGGTTTCCGAATCATTTTTGTCAAATTTTGGGTAGTTTTTTCCAAAATAAAAAAAAAATGAAGAATTGAGAAATTCAAAAAATTGACCTCTTTAAAGTACAATCCAGAGGCAAATCCGGTTTCAAAAAGTTATTAATCGAAACTTTTGGACAAGTATTTCCATACGAAAAGTTGTACACAGAAAAAATAAATAAATAAACATCATTGTAACTAGCTTCTTAAATTCGTTCAAAATCTAAAAATACTAATATAATCAATATCGATTGTAATATTATTAATGGAATAGCATTTATAAAAATTTAACGTATTTTTCAAATTCAAAATACACGAAATTGAGCAGTTAGATAAACGTTTGTTAAATAAGCGCTCCGTGAGCTCTTTTTCATTCGAGTAATCCAACGAAATTACCGGTGAAATATCTTTCCAAATCATTGCACATCGAATATATTACATATATTACCCTAATGATGAAAACATTGGAGAAAATTGAATTTTAATTTCTTCGATATAGACCAGAATATATTATTTTATTCGTATTTTTTAAAACTCGCTATAAGAAGTTAATGTAAACGATTTCTTCGTATCAAAACAAAACGCGAAACGAAGAGTTTGAAAATAAAAGAAAAAACTTGTCGGGAATTCGAAAAAGTAACGCGTAGTGCTCGAGTGCAATAAATTCGTATTGTTTCAATATTGAATGAGAGACTATTACATAAAGAAACGTGTATCATTATATTATAGCTGATACGTGTATCGGGTTTCAAACGTTATAAGAACTAATTAACGTTTTGATTTACAGTAATATCATACGATATATTTTATGGTTACTGTCGGTGGAAATAAAATTTATGACCCACCAATTGTTCTCGTAATTAATAATTAAATTGGCGCTATGCATTGTTCTAACCTAGAGAATATAATATAAGCTATACCGTCGTTTCGGCTATAAATATTGTACGCGCGCAAGACATTCCCGCGTGCACTTAGACGTTAAAACTTTTGTCCGTCCGCGAAAGAACGAAAATATATCGTGTTTGTGTGAGTGATGAACGTGGTAAATAATGTTTTAAATACTTTATGGTTTGTTAATTTCTCCCCCGCCCCCTCCCCTTTATTAAGAAATTTTATTGCACCAAAATATTTGCAATGAAATTTTCTATCTAAGCAACAAATTTCAAAACAATCGGTTTGGCCAATTTTCTTATATGTACGTTAAAGTGCGTAATTTTAAGTAAAACTAACGAATTCAGTCGAAATTCTAACTTCAAACGGGTATCAAAAAAAAAAGTTGACTAACGATTTTTGAGATTTTTTCAGATAAATTAGACATACATGTCAGTGAGATTATATTAAATTTTCAAGTCTTAATATCAAAAATCAAAAATTTTATTGCATAAAAACTAACAAAAAATGAGAAATTTCCAAAATTTTCAAAATGCCGTACTTAACTCAAAATTGACCAAATCTTGTTGAAATTTTTATGACATGTTTTCGGGATTGTTATTAGTAGTTGGTGAAAGTTTCATGTACCTAGCTGCATTATTTTAGAAGTTATATCAAAAAGTAATTTTCAGTTTTACGGAAATTTCGGTAATTGCGTATTTTGCCGTTTTTCGACAGTTTTTCCCCGTTTTTGGAAAAAGTATTGTGAAATTGGAAAAATTACCTCTCTAAAGTACCATCTGGGTGTGATTCCGGTTCTATAGAGATACTGATCGAAACTTTCGGAAAAATATTTCTATACGAAAAAGTGTTTACAGAAAGAGAAAAAAATAAATAAACATCATTGTAAAATCATAAGCTTCTTCACTTCGTTCAGTATCTAAAAACACAGCCAATTGTAAAATTGTATGATTTTTAAACTTTTAAATAGATAACTAATAATATGATATTAGGCAATAAAGTACACACAACTCATTAATATTTTTGTTTATTTTTATAAATGTTCAAAATGCCCCCCATTGACTGCTATATATCACTCAATTTTATACAATCATGATCTTTGTAATGAAATAAATGTATCTCTGGGAATATCTCTCACATTTTTTATTACACCTTCACGAAGTTCTTGAATGGATGTAGATGGATATACAACATTTTTGAGGTAGCCTCACAGAAAAAAGTCCATTGGGGTCAAGTCTGGGGATCGAGCTGGCCAATTTATTTGTCCCCCTTTGCCAATCCATTTGTCAGGTAAATGGCTGTTTAACCAATTTCTAGCTACATGTGCATAATTTCAAATTTTTTTTTTCTCTGAGTAACTTATAAGTAATTCTACAAAGTGGCTATTTTCGAAATATTTCAAAAATTATTTTTGAATACTCAAAATATTTTTTTTGCTAGTTTTGAATTTTGGATTTTTTTTAACCATGGTAAAAGATGGGCTATGAGTCACATATTATGTTTAAAAAAAAAACGTAACTTCAATATCTGCATTATATTATGATGCGTAATAACTACTGACTTTCCAATTAATTTACATAATGTATATAATATACATTATAGTAATTCTAAGCCACTTTTCCCGCTTGTATGTGTTATTATTGTGTCTCGAAATTGTCACAACACACCTGTGGTGAGGACAGGGAGCCGGCGGCGGCGTCGGGAGGTATTAGCCGAGGATAGTTGTGTAGTAAAGGTACGCGGCCTCGCCTGTTGCTGTTCGGCGGAGGAGAAGAAAACAGCACTTAAAAACGAATAGACGACGCGACGGATGCTGGGCGGCGGGGCGGGATGGGCAGGAAGACAAATGTATTTCCAAAGAGACAACATAGTACACAAAAGCCGGATTCTCTTTCCGACCGCCCGCTGAGTACGCTAGTGTTCGAATACACTGCGGAATTACACGCCGTCGTCGGAGAGAATGTTATTCGCGATCGTCGAACCCTCAAACAAAAAATAAATAAAAAAAAAATAAAAATAATCGCCGACCGAGTGTGTGCCGAGACGAAAAAATCGACAGCCAAAGCGTTTTTCGTTTGTCAGCGAAAATGCAAAGAAATGTAAACAACAATATTGCTCCCACAGAGCTTTCAGCCGCCAGTTTCATCCGTTGTTCTTCGGGTACATAATTCTATATTACAATATGTACGTGGAAACGCGTTAAATTTATTTTTTTTATCACCGCCATAATATATCCACGATGCCGACATGGGCGTGCGCAGACTACTTTTATTTCAGGGGATGCACATTATAATTAATTAACGGCCTAAATTATTTTTAAAATAAATAATGTCGTTTATTTATTCAATTGTAGATCAGTTTTTGGTTTTCTTGGTTTTTTTTTTTTTTTTTTTGACAAAGATATGCACTTATTCCATATAACGATTAAGTTTGTTAAAAATTGATTAATAACATTTTCATTTAAATACATTTAATGTTTGGTCGAGAAGGCTCCCATCAGTGCCAACTCACTTATTTTGAATTTATAACTAATTAAATACAAATTATTGTACGAATAAAATCCGCAACAGAAGAATAAAAACTTATTTCTTTCGTCAGTAATATTATCTACATTATATTCTATTATTTTTCGGTTAATCTATCCATTCTGTTCATAGTTTTGTATCATTCAATGATACGTCAGGTGTAGGTACTTGATTTAATAATAATTTTGACTTTATTACTCAGTTATACATAATATTATTAAATAAATTACAGCATTTTAAAAAATATAATTAAAAGCAAAGTAATATATATATATATATATATTCGAGATAGACAAGAAAACCGGAAATACTTCACACCCAATGTTTTCTTCGCTCCTCGGGTCAGATTCTCTTGGTGGGCGTGTTGAATTTTAAAGAAACGATTATGAACGGAGCGTGCTAATAATATAAAAAACAATAATAGTCGTAATTTTCAACACGCCCACCAAGAGTAGCCGACAAAACGAGTGAAGAACGCACATGGTATATTTCCGTCACCGCCGCCGCGATGCCGTGGAAAATATTTTATATGCCATTCCGTCTGTCAGTTAGTCGTCGTGACATTATTATATTATATTCTCGCCGAGACAGCGTTTCGTCTTGCAAGGAAAAATACCGCACCGTCTCTTCCGTCATATCCGTGCAGCTCCCTTCGCATATGATATTATTATTATTATTATTATTATTATTATTATTCGTTTTCGTATACTCAAACGCATTGTAAAACGCCGTCAACCGATCACCGAACGTGCGATTGTGCGGAAATATCGCAGGTCGAATGCGTGTTGCGACGCGAACGTTGTATATCGTATTGTTAGTGCGCCGAAAAATATTACGGTATCATATAAAAACCAACATTTCTCAAAGCGGGCGATAGCGCCCCCTTTTGGGCGTTAAGGGCTATCAAGAGGGAGGGGGACGGCAGGAGGCCCAGAGAAAATTTGGCAAGTTAATGTGATCTAAAGGGGTCCGTCACATTAGAAAAACATTCAGATAAAATATTAAACTCAAAGAGTTGTTTTAATTTCAATAAAAATACTAATGAATTTAATATTAAACATGCATTTTAATTTTTTTCATTAAAAAGGATAAATTTAAAATTGAGTTTCAACTATAAGTTGTAAGTCAAGTTCAAAAAAAATTAACCGCTTTAGCTGTTTTAAGGTGTGTGACAAATGGTAAAGTTTAATTTTTTTTTGGGGGGGGGCGAGGGGTTCTAGAAAATATTTTAATCTCAAAATTCTGGGGGGGGAAAGATTTGATAACTTGTGATATAAATTTGGGAAATGGCGCGCGTATAAACACTAATGAACTCTGGTAAATAATACCTATCGATATTTATTTCACAACACGAGTTCCACAGCTAATATTTCGACACAATTTTTTGATTTAATTAAATCGCTAGATTATATACATATTATTATTACTACCTGTTGGTATCGTCATGAAAATATTATACCATTTTGTTTATTTTCTCCGAGCGCTTTAAATTACATAGCTGTTTGCTTAAATCGTCCGAAACAATGCCGTTAATGTCTTTAGTAAATTAATACAATATTTACTAATTGATATGCGTTTGCACGAGGAGACTGCTGTGCACGGAGTACTTAAAGTTACAAAGTTTCTACGCTTATCGAGAATCGCATAGAATTTTCACGCACGCATAAGATAATATTGATAAATCCAATGTTACACAATTTAACGCGATTTACAACCACACGACAGTGTGTAAAACGATAATTATTATATTGTCAGACTCGGGCATAACAGGGAGTGATAAATTTGCATTTTATAACCTAAGCTTAGAAGTTGACGATAAATGACATTGACTATAGCAGGACCGCAAGGCTTAATCTAAGGATTTTTAACTACTGCCCAAAATGCACTGATTTTCATAAAATTTATTTGGACTATAATACTCTCTCCTCCCGTCATACATTCTATATTGATATTTTATAATTTTATAATAGAGTGGAAAAAAAAACTTTACTTTTAATTGCAAATAATACAATTACAATACGTGTCCATAATCGTAATTAAAACATTTTGATATTAGACTTTATTTTTCTTATGTGTTATTTGTGCGTTGCACCAAACCGACGTAAGTCGTACCAAATACTTTGGTTCGTATTTATAAATTATTCAATCATCGAAATGACAAACGTTGAAAACTTTTATTTTATTATTATTTATTAGTTATTAGGTAGGTATATAATAGCTTATAAATATTACACAAGTAACTAATTCAATCACTCCCATCGATAAGGAAAATTACATTTTTCTACGGTGCCCATATTCATAAATCCAACTGCACTTTTGATATTTCTTACTACCCAATTTGGGTCCTACTGCCCGTTAGAATGAGACCTGCACGACCGGATAGGATAATCTTGGCTTTTCGACAAATATATTTTTACCCGCCCGTTATATGGTTTAATATGCATTAATATACATAATTGTAATGTTTTTAATGGGCTATTTGTCCAAAATTTTAAACGCCCTTCGAGATCACTCGAATTCTCGACCAATCTATCCAGGCTCGTTAACTAGATTATACCGGACTAGTCGGTCAATGGCATATACACAGATTGCACACAATCAATGGTGTGAACTGGCACGGCGCGGCGTTAACTATTTTTAATTTTAACGTTAAGTTTTAAGGCGTTAACGTCTTTGAAAATCGTTACCTTCATTTCTGACTATAACGGTTAAAATTATATTTATCACAATATGTAATAGTCCTCCTAAACCTTTATTTTGCCCGTTTATACAACATGAATTGTAACAGTATAATTGTAGATGTGAAAACCAATTTTTCAAATTATCTTCTTCATAAAAACAGTATCGGTTTCCGTGCGCACTGGATAGTTGTCGTTTTATGTTCAATAATAATATTAGTATATTAACGATTTACAATCCGGTTTAGAAACACATCGGTTGTGTATGGGCTGTTATGAAGTTTATTTTCTGTAAAGCTTACACCCGTTATGGGAATATTTTAATATAAATGGGAATATTTCGACGAACGAACATGTAACGCATTGTCATTATTATTATTTTTTTAATTCATACGTCTATGATGGAAAAGAGGAGCGATGCGTGTAATGAAACGCTCGCGCGTCTGCAGTTTAGAATTTCATCCTTATTTATTTTGAATATATTTACTGCGGAAGTCGTTAAGTCCGTCCAAACTATGTCAATTTAAAAACTTTTACATCACAGGGCGGCAAATAGTTTGAACGACTTTGAAATGAGCTTTGGTCGAATCAGTTTATCGTCTTTGTAACTAGATAAAACAATACAAAGACGCAATAATGATAATTTATCATTTCGGTGCAATCGCGATTTCGGATGATCGTAAGAGTAAACTGATCATTTTATCAGGATTATTATTATTATTATTATTATTATTATTATTCATACCGTTTAGCAAAATTATAGGTTTAACAATAATGACGGGTATTTAAATTCATACAGTAGGCATTTTATACAGATTTCAAATCGATAAATAATTTAGAACTTAGAACTAGGCCGATTTTTGCAGTACTCTAAATTTAATAACATGTGAAGTCAATTTATCAACAACTTTTTTATAAATTCCATAAATGTGTACAGAAACTGTTTTCTAATTTCCATTTACGTGAACCTTTTACTGTTCGAGTAAAAAAACAATATTTTCAACATTTTCATTTTTATTATGTATATATATTTATGTCTAACAAAATTATAAATGTGCATGTTTCATTCATCGAGATCGCAGTTTGAAAAAAAAAATCCAATTTGTACTTTACACAATACCTGTATAGGTTTTTTTATATGTATATGTTTTTCTTTGATCGTGTTCAATGCAATATCATCAGCTATAACATGAAGTTTATTTTTAATTAATCACCGAGCTATTATGAGCACTTACGTGATAAAATGTCATACAGCAAGTAAATACCTACCAGTTTTTAAATAGTCTGCTTATGAATTATGTACGCATGAAAAAAAGCAAAAGATTTTCTTATGCATTTATAAGACGAAATATTTCTTATTTTAGATTCTGAACGAAGTGAAGAAGCTAGTGTTTTTACAATGATGTTTCTTTTTTTCTGTGTATTCTGTATAGATCTACTTGTCCAAAAGTCTCGATCAATAACTTTTTGCAACCGAATTTGCCTATAATTGGTATTTTAATAGGTCATTTTTTGAATTTCTCTATTCTTCAAATTTTTTTTTTTTTTTGAAAAAACTACCCAAAATTTGACAAAAATACTCAGACACCATTATTTTTTGATCCGAACTTTATGAAAATTTAAACTTAGACAGACAATAACATAACAAAGATTTTTTCGCAAGAAAATTTTGAAAATGTGAAAAAAAAATTTTGTACACTTTTCTAATATTTTTAGATTTTGAATGAAGTGAAGAAGCTTATGTTTTTACAATGATGTTTATTTTTTTTTTTCTTCTCTGTAAACACTTTTTCGCATAAAACCACTGGTCCAAAAGTTTCGATCAGTAACTTTATAGATCCAAAATCGGATCTAATTGGTACTTTAAAGAGGTCATTTTTTAGATTTCTCAATATTTTTTTAAAAAACGCAGAAAAACTGTAAAAAAATGAACGAAAAACGGCAAAATTTGCAGTTACCGGAATTTTCGTAAAATTTAAAATTTATTTTGACCATAACTTCTAGAATAATGCAGATAGAAATTTGAAACTTTCACCAATAACTAAAAATGGTGACGAGAATATATCATACAAATTTAAAAAAGATTTGATCAATTTTGAGTTAAGTACAGCATTTTGAAAATTTCGGAAATTTCTCATTTTTTGATAGTTTTTATGTAATAAAATTTTTAATTTTTGATATTAAGACTTGAAATTTTAATATTATTTCACTGACATATATGTCTACTTGACCTGAAAAAATCTCAAAAATCGTTAGTCAATTTTTTTTTTTATAACCGTTTGAATTTGGAATTTCGACTGAATTC
>JAIPRM010013014.1:0-11719 GCA_025469315.1 Stegophylla sp. TES_Ste_2020 | reverse complement strand
TGATGAAGTGGCGCACATTTGTATACATTTGTAAAATTTTATTCATTATAAACCAATTAATTTATAAATTAATAAAGTATTAATTTAATTTTGATTTTTAAGAACTACCTTTTTGTTCTAAAAATGTAAAACTAGGGGGTCGCGATGGGTTTTTGAAAAAAAATTTGAGTCGTGATCCTAAAATTATTGAGAACCACTGCCCTAGGCGGTAGCCCTTCTCACTCCGCCCTAACTACGGCCCTGTGTGGGAGTTAAAACCCAAAACACTCCCTTTATTATGTCGCTGTTCTTGTAGATAAATATTTACAACTACACTAATCATTTAATTAATAAATATATTTGGATTATATTGGTAATTGTCGATGATTGTGTTGCAAATTAAACTGCAGGGGGAGGAGAATAAATCTGGATTCAACACTGAAGGATCATATGAGGCAAGTAAAGAGGTAACCCAAATTAATATCGTGTAATCAATACATCAAATAAGGCTTCTCATTATGTTTTCTTCTAGCAACAGTTGGTATTATGATTTTTAAATAAAAAAAAAAAAATTAAAATAACTAATCAAAATATATTGTTACCACAGGATTTTATAATCATTATTCATGCGATTTGATGTGCAATTTTGTTTTCACCCTTTTGACACAAGTTAGCAAAAATCATCCTGTTGATATTAAAAACATTCATTGCAAAATTCTACTCTAAAAATATATTGCGTCACATAAATTTAGCACCGACAAGCACAGTGGCGGAAGGAGCCAAAATGGCGAAAATGAATTCGCTTATCTAATCGGCCGTAACACATTGTTCGTAAATTATGCTGAATATAGAAAATTTTGTATCATAAACGTATAAAATGGTTATCTAGAATTGTACGTAATTCCAGTACACGGTTTGATTCAAACTTATTTCTTCAACATGGTTAGGTAAACATTAATGCAACGTAAATCATAAAAATAACATAACTGGGTACATCATATAGTTTTCTAACATCTGATTTCACATTTTAAGTGTCTATTGGAATTATCCAGGAAGCATCGCGAGTAGGATAATTCGTCTCCCAAAAATTATTTTTCGTTTTCATTTATTCTGAAGAATAAATTGTTGTTTATTATTAATAGAATACAATTTAAAATGCAAATTGCTATCATCATAAACGTATTATTATTAGTCAAACAATAATATCTGACTATAAGTGGTCCGATTATAGATAAACATTTCAATTTATTTTTTTGTGCATTTTACACCATTAGTAGTGCGTCAGTGCGTGAACTATTTGTAGAACTGACGCACTACTGAGGAAAAAAATGTTTTTAAACTCAACTGAACAGCCAAAATGATAGTAAAGCTTTTAAATTTCAGCAATCTATATTTATTATAAAGATTAAAATAATGTATTTTGTTGTGTATTACACAATAGTTTGTGGAATTCACGTTCTGATAAAAATTGTATTGCGTTTTAATTAAAAAATTTATAAATAAACGTTTTTGATGCGTTTGATATCCAAATGCTTCTTGTTGTGTGTGTGTGTGAATCCAATCGTTCCACGATTTTGTCGACATGTATTCTTAATAGGATTAACACAATTGCAAAAATTTTATCTATTTTGTAACAAAGTTGTGAACGATTGTTAAATAATTTTTTTTTTTTACCCGAAAAACAAACAGCTGCGAACGTCTTTTTGAGCGATACTGTTAAATTTTATATGCGTACTTTTCTGTTAATCTGAATACCTAATATAATAATATAGATTACAACACATTCCATTTATAAGTTCCAACATCAAATTATTGTATTTAATATAAATTTCATAATTTTAAAAATAAGATATAATAAAATATTGTAAATAAATAAGCCAGACATACAACGGTAACACCATGGGTGTATTCTTCGCTCCTCGGGTGGGATTTGGAGGGTGTGTTAAATTTTAATGAAACGATAAATCATTTCTTCAATAAAACGATTGAGAGTAGAGCTTCAGTTTATGTAAGATATTTTTCTTAAAAATAATAAAGTTTATATTAATATTCTAAAAATAAATTATTTATACTCACCCAGTTTTAAATCTCACTATTAATTGAGAATATAAAAAAAAAAAAAAAATGATTGATGAAAAAAAATGTTAAAAAAAAATTCCAAGCATTTTTTTTCACATTTTCAAAATTTCCCTGCACCAAAACATTTTTCATATTATTGTCTACCTATATTAAAACTTTCATAAGGTTTCGATTAAAAAAAAAAGATATTTTTAGAGCGTTTTTGTCAAATTTTGGATAGTTTTCCACAAATTTTGTGAAAACTACTGATAATTTCAAAAAAATACTTCTTAAAAGTATCATCTGGATGAAAATTGTGAAAATCATAAAGTTGGCGGTCAACATTTTTGAACAAGTATTTATATAAAAAGTGTTTACAGAAAAAAATTAATATTATAATAAAAAACACTAGCTTTGCTCCACTCGGTATCTAAAATGAATAATAATTTTTAATTTTTTCCTCATAATATACATTTATCGTATTCTTTATAATAATATATAAAGTAATATTCTTGTTTATTTTGAACATTTTGTTGTAAAATTCAATAGTTGATATAAGCCTGTCAGGACACGTCATTGTCTAAATTAATTAATTAATTATAACCTGTGCCTGAATTTCTTCAATACCGTGAGCGTTTTTTTTTTTATTCATTAAAAGTTAAAGCACAATAAGATCGAAATAATACGAATAGCCATTCCAGCCTTTTATTAAAAAAAAAACTTTATATTTTAAAAATAAAAAAGAAGGCCTTCCCACGAGCCTCCAAAAAAGTTACGATTATTTGAAAAATCTAAAAATGAAATTGTTTTTCGTGATGATTGTCAATAATTCTAAAAAAATATTTAAAAAATGTTCTCTTTGAACTTGGTACCATAAATAAATAAATAAATAAATAAATAAATAAATTTGATACTTTTTCTGTTCCTGCTTTTAGATGCTGGCGTACTAGGATATCAGCAAATGAAAGTCGAAAGATTAGTCTCACGCGTACATATTTTTCTCTGTTGTCGAGTGGCAGCGGCGACGGTCGCGGCCGCCATCGGTACAGCATACGTTCCTGGTACAAATTGTCTTAAAAAAACGTAACTCCACACGTTAAAAAAGTGACTAAATAAAAAAAACAAGACTAAATAAAAATTAACTCCGATGATTGATTGACTGAGGGAAGCTTTTATATATATAAATATATATTGTAAACAGTTTTCTATGGAAAATCAGGATAGTAATTTTCAACACATAATTTCAATTTTGGTTTAATTGTTAAGTTGTTAATTTTTTTTATAAATATGAGTTTTTAGATTCTGACCAGAGCAAAGTGGATATTTACTATAATGTGTTTACCTATTATGTGTTTTTTTTTCTCTTTAGAAAATTGTTTTCGAATAGAAATAATTGTCCAAAAGTTTTTTACGGAAACTTTTTTGATTATCACATCTAAGTGTAAAATTCTCGATAATTTTTCAAAAAACGAGGAAACCAGCCAAGAAATTGAGTAAAAACGGCAATATATGCCGTAACAAGAATTTCATAAAATCGATTTTATTAAAATTTTCTTTTATATTCATATGTGGAAATTATCTGTCTGATAGATGATAATATTTTAATTAAAACACTCCTGAAGTGTTATGCATTGAATTTGTTTGCGTATATTAGAGGTATTACTATCAAAATCTAAATGATGTTTAAGGGTTTCTCAATAAAACGCATTGAATAATACATTTCTTGTATGATGTGTCCTATAAGTATACTAAAAATTGATGACTAAAGATAATCATTTCTTCTTATCCATCGGCGTAAAGTATAATATACTAAACAAATACAAATACTTACTTTAAAAGGTTATAAAAATAAAAGTTGACTTACGATTTTTTAAATATTTTTAAGGTTATTTAGACACACGTGAGTGAAATTATGTTAAATTTCAGCTATTATAATCAAGAATCCAAAATTGTATTAAATAAAACATTAAAACACAATGAAATTTAAAAATGCTATATTTATCCTGCAAATGAACAAATTTTTTTGAAAACAATTATTCGCCTTTATTATACTATTGTTGATAATGAGTAAAAATTATAATATTGCATTACCGTATGAAAACTTTTGGACAAGTTTTTCTATACGAAAAAGTGTTTCTAGAAAGAGAAAAAAAAAATAAAAAAATAAACATCATTGTAAAATCATAAGCTTCTTCACTACGTTCAGAATCTGAAAATGTCCCGTTTAAAATATTATGCAAATCAAATTTTCTACTGGAAATATTATCTATTCGTACTGGTCCGTGCATTTCTTTCGAATACAAAAGGTGTTTCCACAAAAAAAAAAAATGAAAAAAAAGCCGGTCATACTTCGCACGATGGGTGTTCTTCGCACGACGGTTGGGATTCACTTGACGGTGTATTTAATTTTAAAGAAACGATAAATCATTTCTTCAATAAAATGATTCTGAAAGAGGGAAGTTAATATTATAAAAAATAAATGAGAACAAAAAAATGTTAGAAAAATGTCCAAAATTTTTTTTTGACATTTTCAAAATTTTCTTACGCCAAAATCTTTCTCATATGATTTTCTATCTATGTTTAAATTTTCATTAAATTCGGATCAAAAAATGATGGTTTCCGAGTCGTTTTTGTCAAATTTTAGGTAGTTTTTTCTAAAAAAAAAAAAAATTGAAGAAATGAGAAATTCAAAAAATGACCTCTCTAAAGTGCAATCTAGAGGAAAATCCGGTTACAAAAAGTTATTGATTGAAACTTTTGGACAAGTATTTCTTTACGAAAAGTTGTACACAAAAAAATAAATAAATAATAAACATCATTGCAAAAACACTAGCTTCTTCACTTCGTTCAGAATCTAAAATGAAAACTGATAATACAGAAACATCATTGTAAAACCACTATAGTGTTTCTTCGTCCCAATTATTATTTAAAACGAGATTTGATGCATTGATTTCAAATAATATACGGTCGTGGTCACCCCGAGACGTTATTACTGCCGAGACAGCGTTCCGCGTCGATTGCTTTGGCTGCACTGGAATCGGGTGGTAGGGGTAAGGGAGTGAGACTGGAAACCTTACCGGATGCGGCAGTGGTGAAGAAGATATCACGACAGGTGAAAACCGGTGGTAGACTGTCCCGCCGCGCCGTCGCCACCGGTTTGACCAAAATGCGTAGTTTCAAATTTACGACGACGCATTATTATTATTATTATTATTATTATTATTGGTATTGTTGGTACGCACATAACAATACAACACACAACACACGGTTCACGGTTGTTATTTATTCTTTTGGCGTATTATGGCACTCCCTGAACCTCCATCACCCTCGTTCAACTACAACCCCTCCCCCTTACAACACATATTTCTGCATGTCACCCTATCGAGGCGTAGTCTAATGTGACCATATATTTTATATAAAATAAAAATAAAACTGAACAGAAATATCAAGAATTTCGACTGTACTCTTAAAATTATTTTACAATTTTTCTATTTTAACATCTCTTGAAGACAAAACAATTTTTAATTCCATAATATTTTAATAAAGCGACAATTGGAATTCGTTTTCCTTTGTGATAGTGAAAAAAAAGCTCGACTTTTTTTGTATTTTTTAATCTTTCGTGTCGTGTTTTTTAATGCATTAAATTATTAATTAAATTGCATTTTTATATAGTTTTCATTATTGCTTTGGTTGTTGGAACGAGAATATCGTTATTTTTTTCCGTCCTTTACGAGTGTGAAAAACATCCTCTCTAAAATTCTGTGCAGACAGCAGAACGAAAAATTCTGTGCAAATTACAAAACGTTGAGTGCGTAGTATGAAATTAAAAAAATGTTCAGTGTAGTGTGATAGTTGGTTACATTGTTAAATTTAGTATTTAGTTTTACCATTTGTACTGAGTTGAAAATCATTAAATATTATTTAAACAAAATCTGTGACAGTATTAATAAAACAACACAGTTTATTACACCAACGAATAGGCAATAGGAAGTTCGGAGTACTTACACGTAATTTATAAATAATCACATTTTTTTTCTGTGTGAAAATATTAGCAGTACCCGTGCACATTGGAGTGTACATAATATTCTAACATTTCTTTTCACTGCAATAATATGATTTTGACGTGTTATTATTTAATATGTTATATAAAATTATTCTAAAACATAACTGTACTACCATTTACTATTTTACGTGTGGGCTATTATACAAGAGTTCATCGATAGTGTAATTTTAGCAGCTTCTTATACTGTCTTGTAATTTGCACAGTTAGTGTGTGACATAACTCTCTGAAGGGTAGACGCTCTAGTTAATTTTCCTAAAACTTTCCCTTCTAAAATGACACTTAACCATTCGTTATGCCTTATCTGATGTCCGAATAATTTCGCTTCTCCTGAGTTTATGTTCTGGCTGATCTCCCTCTTATGTTTCACCTCGACTAATATATTATGTCCTCTTTGCTTTTTTTTCCACTGCCCTGGTTGTTTTTGTAATTCTTGCTCAATCTCCGCAAGGAATAGTCAGCTGTTACATTCAAAAGGTCCTCATATCAGTTTTGATTAATTAATATTAGTAATACTTAGTTGGTACTTACCTAATTTTAAGGGATGAACTTTAGACATTTAATATTCATAAGGTTTAATAAATTACCTAGGTAAATTTTAGAAATTTAATATTTTTTTCAAATTGTATTTATGAATACTCTTTTTTTCTTTATGGAAGTCAATATTTGTAAAAACAATACGTGTTGTAATAAAGATAATCGAAACTTATCGTCGTTGTATTATAAATTACCTAAATAAATGTTTATGGTTTAATGATGATTGAAAAAAAAAACTCGGTACATCGATGTAACTAACTGTTCTACCTCTATTTAAAATCTTCTTAGAAAAGCTTTCAAAAAAACTAAATATTCCCCAAGTAGAGGGAGAAAACGGGGCTTTTATTCCCCCTTATAGTTTTCAATTTGATTTTAACTATTATTATTGAATACTCGTAGATAAATATTTCATTGATATTCTGACTGTATAGATCATGTTAAAATATTAATAATAAAAAAAAAAAAAAAAAACAACACATTCGTAATTCATCTAATGATGAAGGGAAAATTTCTGAGAAGTACACTAAAATTCACAGTTCTAAAAATCCATGAAATTGCTGTCATATTAAAAAACATAATATTGTATATTATATTCGTATTTATACAGATAAACTATTTAATACATTTAAGTCATGTGTGAAATATAACTATTTTAAACGTTTTCATTGAATTTCAATTTCAATTGATTTGATTTTTATCCTGTAGGTTTACTATATTGTCGAAATGTCAAATCATGATAAATACACTTATACAATTTGGGTAAAATATTTTAAACCTCGGATATTATTTATAAAATACAAATATGACGTGTTTATAAAAAATATTTGTGTATTGACGAAATTTAAGAAAAAAATACTGTAAAATGAACTAAAAACGAAAAAAAATTGGCTACAAACACAAAGAATAACGTAACAAATTGAAGTCGTTAAAAAAAAATCGAATAAAAGTTTTAGAACTGAAAAGTCATAAAGCTAAACAAATACAGTTTCCTTCTCTCAAACCTAGTGATAAATAACACAAATTTCTGACGTATTTTTTAAATAAATACTGTAGTTTTTGGTGTTTGAATTATCGTCCTGATAAAATGTTTGTGGGCGCTCGTGGCACTGTAATTTTCGAAGTTTTGACTGAATATATAGGTAAAACCGACCTCGCGACAATATTGTTGTTGTCGGTCTGTTTGAACGTTTTCATTCGGACATTCGGTAGTTTTTCTTAACGCTCGGAAAAACTATTTTGAGAACTTCGAACATCTGTAATAATAACCTCTTCAAAGTACTTAGTGCCGGATAACGAAGGGATCCATTAGAAATGCCGAACGAGAGACTTTTCAACGGGTTTCGCCGTCTCGTACCAGAAAGAGTGATCAAACATAGGGCTCAGGATGCCGGGGCAGGAGGATGATTTATCACCATCAGAATAGGTCCCTCGTAATCACGGCCACCGGGAGGGTCTGCGCGCATGCTTTTGTTGTTCGCTTCCCCGCACGACGACGACGATGGCGCGTCCAGCTTAGCGAACAAGGTGTGTACTCGCACGCGAACGCTCCGGCTGCGGGAACGGGTGCGACGTTGCCGCGTTTCCGTGACGCACCACCCTGTATAATAATAGTAATAATATGTATGCAACGATACGAACATGACGAGCTGCCGAAAATGCGCCGCCTGTAGCTCACAATTCCCCAACACCCCTCCCGACTACATCAATATTCGGGGGAACTATATCGCAGAGCAACCATTATTTTATGCTGGAGTACTCGAGATTTCAACGAGCCACGCACAATTTTTATTTTGTTACGCAATAACAACGATAATATTGTACAATCGGTGGGAAAAGAGGGACGCGCGCGCTGCGTAACGTCACGCGAAACGAAAATCGAATTTCGTACGGAGGAACACGTACACCACAACCTTGACGAGTACCTACGATAATAATTTATGATGATAATGATGATGATGATGATGATGAGTATTGTAAAGAACTCGAGTAAACGCGTTGAAATCGAGACCGAAGAAAACAGAATTAAAAAATCTAGCGATAGACATAATATAGGACAAATACGTAGCTACTGAGTTATAAGTACTGTATTTTTTTGTAGTTATGTGGAAATATTGTATTTAAGTATAACGTATAATACAATATGATGAAAAGGAAACGATAAATTGTTTAAAATATTCTTTAGTAAAATTGCTTCTTTACGAGGTCCCCTCGTAACTTTTTATGACCTCTAGTCGATTTTTAATATAATAACCAGGGATTATTCTAAAGCGTAATTTATCTTATTCCGCGTACTTGAAAACCAATTACTGCGTACGTTTACAATAAACGCATTTCATTTTAATAATTAATTAGAAGAATTAATATTCATTCTTTGTTATTCATTAATATTTTTTTAATTTAAATTGTGACGTTAATATGAAAGAAACCCGGATTTATTAGGTTATCATTTAGATTATCCGCCAAGACCCAATATTTTTATTTCCAGAGGGTTAGGGGATGGGGAGTCAAAATATATTTGTTTGAAATTCACTAATTCCTAGTTAGTGAATTAATGCACTAAGTAGTTAAAACTGATAGTCATTTAATAAAACTATTATAATTTACAGTTAATTTTAATTTTAATCAAGTGAGGTCAATATGCCAGGGACATTTAATTATTCAAAGTCCGTTATACTTCTATCCAAATTTTAATATTTATTTAACTGAAATGAGGAAGTTATTATACTAGGTATCAATTGTCATTATTGTAAATTAATTTGATTCTCCATCGATTGTTTATTATTTGTATAATTTTAGATTCTGAGCGTATCGAAGAAGCTAGTGTTTTTTTTTCTGTATTCACTTTTTCGTATATAAATACTTGTCCAAAAGTCTCGACTAGCATTTTTGAAACCGAATTGGCCTTCTAGATGATACTTTAAAGAAGTCATTTTTTAATTTCTCAATTGTTTTTTTCAAAATTAAAAAAAAAATACTTTACTTTACTTCACTTTATTTTACTTTAATTTTTTTTAGATTCAAATACTAATATGGCGAAAAAAAATCGTTGGTCAATAATTTTTTTAATTATCGTTTAACGTCAGAATTTTTATGTAACTGATTTTTTCAGTCAATATTTTATTAAGCTACTTATTCTTAATCTGTTAGAGTATCCCACTTAGTGGCGGATATAGATATTATTCAAGAGGGGCGGGATAATTAAAATCCAATTCTAAATGTAGTCTTATGCAACAGCATTTTTCAAATTATGAACTTCGTTATTTTATACAATGTTCGTATAATTACCAAAAGTTATGAAATAGAAAAAAATTTACATAGGTCGTAATTATTATTATTTGTCATCTGACAGCTTTATTAAAATATATTACCTCTATATTATCTATATAGATAATTGGTTAGTCATTGCTCGACGTTGCTCACGTTCGATTCTAATAAGTCAAAGGTAGGGTTTGCCAACTTCTAATTTGGAAAATACCGGCACAAAGGTACCAAAAAATAAAGAAGGTCATAATTTTCAGTGAATTTTTATTCAATTAATAAAAATAATAAAATAAAGTAGGTATTAAATAGGTTAATTATAAATTTTTAAAAGTATATTTAGCGGATTTTTCGCAGCGTTTAAAACATTTTTTTCACTTTTTATTTCTTCAAAGAAATCCGAACAATTGTATTTTATTTCATAAAACAGTTATAAGAAATAACATTATATAACTAATTCGGCTTTAAATTAAATACTGAATACCTATATAGTACGATTAGTACTTATAATATACTAATTTTATTAGTATACATAAACTTAAACAACAGTCCAAACTCATTAAAATTGCATAATTTATTGACAGCAATAGTCGATAACAAATTCCCCAAGAACAATAAAATATAAAAGTATATATTCTGTAATAATAATATATTAATATCGAAACTCTCGATCAGATGGAAATACCGGCTTTTCATACGCCAGTGATAGGTTAATAGCTGATTTATTTAAATCTATGGAAGTGAAATACCGGTCGGTTGGCAACCCTAGTCAAAGGGCATAATATTATGTCCTCCCACCCTCCACTGTAACGGACGCCTGTGATCATAATATGTGATACAGTAACATAATATCCGAATAATACAATGAATTTCATTTTATCGTATTGCACTATAATAACATTCGTATACGGTTACTGAAAACGAGTGATTTTCAAAAAAACGCACGAAAAAAAAAAATAAAAATAAATCTTGCTCCGAAACCTTGTACCAGTGCTCGTAATACGTTACGCCGCCGTCGTCGCTGTTGCCGATGTCGGTGGTGGCGATTTCCGTGCGGAAAACACGGACGGCGGCGGCAAACGATGATAATGGCAAACGATAGCCCATACGGTTGACGGCGGCGGTGGTGGTAACCTTGAATCGGTGCCGCCGTCGCCACAATTCGCGCTCAGATTATCCATCCGCATACATATTATACATATACGCGTGCACATTTATTGTTAGTCATTAACGTCGGCGAAACAAGAGACTTCGATTAGCCAGCGCGGTCGCCGAAACCGGCGCATTAATTTACGATCAAAAACGGTGTCGAATTCACGTGTCGTCCGTAAATTTCACGATATTTCAATGGACGCGGTTATCTGCGATAAAACCAAAGCTAGGCTATACTCTGTACGTGTTTTAAAACGGGAAAACGCGAGTTGGGTCCCGAGATGTTTGATCGTTTAAAATAAACACGAGTTGGGTTCGCGGTAATTTAATGGAACACACGAGTTGGGTCCCGAGATATTAGAACGACATTAATAGAGACATTTCACTTGGAATTCAGAATGAAATTTACTCAGCTACACAGCCAATCGAAAAAACAGTAGAAGAAGAAAAAATTTTAAGAGAAAATATGTTTTTATTTACTAGTGGAGAATCGACACGGTTAAATTTTGTAAAAGACGTGTCTTTTAAATAAAATGTATTCCCTAGCATAAACTATTAATATATAATAAAACACTATTAAAATACAAATATTTATGATAAAAAGAAAAAACACAATATTTTAAATTAAAATTAAACTAGTTTTAATAATATTTTAATAATAATTTTTACATCAGA
>JAIPRM010013013.1:0-11720 GCA_025469315.1 Stegophylla sp. TES_Ste_2020 | reverse complement strand
CGTGGTATTTTTATTTATTTTTAAAAGTATTCGAATTGTAAAACATAGATATTAAAAAAAGTTTTATTACTTCGGTACTAGACTTATCTATGGAAGTTGCTCAGAATTTTGTATAACAAATTAATATATAAACAGACATTTTGAGATACATAAGTATACAAATTAACAACACCGTGGCACAATAAACAGATTTAGTGTGCAAATTGATTATGCTCCAAAATATCGTGTGTTATCGCTGTTATCGGGCAACGTGCCAGTACTTGTAAATAATATTAGTGTGACGACCGTCTGGTGCACAAAAAATTTTTGCTCCGCGCGTAATCTAATCGGTTATAGACAAGCTTACCAACGAAAAAAACTGCAAAAAAATTTTCTTTTTCTTTTAATAAACAGTTTTTAAATTACCAACTGTGCTAAATAATAACTATTCATGTCTAACAATTTTTTATACACATTTTTGGGTGGTTCACGTGCTCCTGTGCATCATAACATGAACCGCCCACTGTATATTTTACAATATTTATATTCAACAATTTTTTATAATTGTTGATTGTTGTCTCTAAACACTACATTTCAGTTTGTTATGCATGCAAATACAAACGTAACTTACAATGAACTTCAGTTGAATACATGAGACAAAATGAGAATGATAATTAGTTATAGCGAGGAAAGTAAACTTTATTTTATGATTTCCTTTAGTTCACCGATACGTGCAAACATTTTTTTTCTTTAATTGATCTTTTACGACTTCTGCTAAAATGACTATTAGTTATTTTATTTTAACATTTTTTTTTTCTTACAAACTGTTTTTATATTTTTATATTTTTGTTTATATTGTAAATTATATAAATCAAATTAAACTTTATTTTATAAATTGGTTTGCTTCAGGAAGTTAATTAAACCTGTAATTTGTTGGTGATTGGGTCCAAGAGCTGCGTCGAGGTTATATGCTATCCCAACTCTAAGTTTGATGCTTTCTTGATTGTATTTAAGACAGTCGGAGATGATGTGCTTGACAGATAGAATGGTTCCGCATGTTGGACAAATTTGGGGGTTCTCTTTAGCTATGAGAAAACCGTGAGTGTGAGCCTGGTGTGTCCTATTCGTAATCTGTGTACTATGGTTTATCTTTCCGTTTGAGCTAAAACAAAGAATAGCTAAAGAACTAAAATGTAAAAAAAAATTATTTTAATTCAAAAATATATTTAAATACTGTTTAACATTTTCTAATATTTTAATTAGAAGAAAATCGTGGGCCGAATATTTTATGAAGTTTAAATAAATTAACTGTTTATCGAATGATTACAATACCTTTTGTCAACCATTCACATTTAAATGTTTAGTTGTTGTGAAGAGCCCACACATTAGAGAATGTTAAACAGTATTTAAACATGATTTTATATTAAAATTATTTTTTCATATATTTTAGTTCACTTTTTTATTGGGTGTACGTATGTGTGATTGTAAAATGTTTTTTATATTGAGATTATTTTTTTACATTTTACTATTTTATAGAAAAGCATGTTTTTCAGTTAAATGGTCAATATAATATTATTTTTATTATTATTATTATTTGTTAGTTTAATAATATGTTTAGTAACATTGTGCTTGACCTTGTGGCTTTCGAACTCATATTTGTGATGATCCACCCTTATAATATGGTATATTCGTTTTCTCGAATAGAATGTGTTTCAACCAAAATAATTGAAAAGAAAACTGTCACATGAAAATAAATATAAAAGACGATTCATAATAACGACACGAAATAAGCATTAAAGCGACTCATTCGAAATACCAAATCATGTAAGTGGTCTTATACATACACACAATACACACATAAACACACACTCACACATCTATATATATATATATATATTCTAACAAACGAAACACACCCGAATCGAACCCGTAATAAATAACAAGCTATTCTGCCTGATGTCGTCCCGATATGAGTTCGGGGAAAACGACAGGCAAAAAGATTCTATCTTATTGAAAATAATAACTTGAAACATCTGAAAAAAAACCGAAGCCGGGTCACAGGGAACCTTTTCAACATAAATAACTCTGTATATTATAGCGTGACACGAGGGACTGCACATTGGGGGGTATAAGTATATGAGAGTTGTACATTATTATTACGTATATATATATATATATATATATTATATATGGTGTATATGCATCGCACATAATTTATTCTTTCGTTTAGTGCAGAATGTATAGATTAATATTTAGTGGTGTAATTAAGTATATTTTATACTTCTCAAATATATGTATAAAATTTAATATAGGCTATAGGGTGATCATATTTTAAAAATGGTAAAACAGGATACAAAAAAAAAAAGTTTGTCCAGCAATAACGTTCAGGAAATATCACAAGAATATGCAGCATTTTAACCTACATAATAATTTAAAATAAAAGTGCATAGCAATTTCATTTTTTATTTATGAACAAAATATAATTTTCAAATTTAGGTATCGGTCACATAAGGATCGGGGATGATATTTTTGTCCCAATATTTTCACGGACAAGCAGATATTTATTTTAAAGAATTGAATGGGAGACTTAACAATTTGTTAATGCAGAAAAAAAAAATAAATATATTTTTTGGATAACCCTAGACATGAATAAAATTGAAAAAAACAAATAAATATTTACTCTAATGAATTTAATCACAATAATATTAGTTTTTTAATAAACATTAAAAATCCAAATTGAAGTAATTTGATATATGTTTTTTAACTTTATACATTACTCATTGGAATACATTTTATCAATATTTCTTGATATATTACAAGAAATTACGATGAAGTCGGATTTTTCTACCAATGTATGAAGACATATAGTAAATCAATGCTTCAACTTCATAGTATTCGAATAATGTAAAGGACATTAATGGAGAAAATATTCAATATTACAAAATAATGTTCCAAATGATATAGTTAAAAATTGGAGGTAAATGTAATATTACAATATTAATATAATTTTAATATATGATTTTTAAAATACTCGAGAAATTATTACATAAATTAAAAATAAAAACAGGACAAAAGGTGTCTTCTAGAGAGTTTTTCAGTACAATAGGACCGAGAGTTGAATTACAGGACAATCTTGTACAAAACAGAACGTATGGTCACCCTATTATAGGTATATAAAAATAAATTGATTACGAGGCTATACAATTCGATATAGTCCCGCATAGTGATATTAAATTAATAATAAAAATAGTAATAAAAAAATTTCTTATCTTGATGACTCTTGCATATTTTTTTGAAACGTTTTAACGATACTTTCCTCACGCTATTCTTTAAAACAAACAAATCTTTGTAATAAATTTACATTTTTGCAAATTTGCAATTTACATTTCTTATTTTTTTAAAAATATTTAGAGTTTTTTCAATGTCTACTAATTGAGAGGAAAATGACGAGCTATTTTTATTTTAATTTATAATACATATCGGCTATATATTCTACAGTCATGATAAACTACGACCTGCGGCTATGCATTAACTGACCCGCTAAAGATGATATAACAAATGAATTTAAAAAATCACAATTAGTCACCGGAGAAAAATATTATAGAAAGTTAGACAAGTTGAAATACATTAGAAAACATTATTTTTTTCCAGGATTTAATAACTTTGTCCATTAAGAGAGGTGTTCGTTGGCCAGGTTTGAACAATTTTAGTCTGACGACAAATAATAATTATATGTTTATTTTTATTAGTTTGAGGAAGACATCAACTTTATGACATACATTTAATAGTTTAGTCGTTTAGAGTTAGTGAATACCTAGTATCAGCCTCAGAAATTATTTATGATTGAGTGCTTATCCCAATAATATGTTGACCTAAAAATTACTTGGACTAAAGTTGTTATCTGGGACGCAATTAGTTCGTATTCGCTTATGTTTACGTAAATAAAAAGAAAAGAACAAATTTTACATAAAAAAACTAAAAGAAAATTAACAAGATGAAAACCAAAAAAAGTAAAATAAACGTAAAATAAAAACCACGTATTTGAACTCGTACTTGTTGATTATTATTTATTATTTACTGTGTAATGTGTGTAGATTACACGAGGGGGTACATTGTCCCTCATCGTACGACGAGGTTAATTTTTAGATGGAAGGGGAGTGGGGGAACGCTCTTTATTCCATCTTTAACGGAGTTCCCCTTCAACTGTTTTTCTATGTCAAGCGTGGCCTTCTTTCACTCAATAACTATACAAGATTGTGTAGTCGCCAGAGAGGTGGTATAACAATAACCCGTTCGCAGTACGGAACGTGATTGGACAGATTCCGTGTGCAGTTGTGTAATGAATACATTCGTTACATAACCATAGATAAAATGATGACGACGATCGCAATTCGCCCCTCCCTACTCGGCTGTATTTCCTTTTAACCAGCTTACCACGCGATTGTTGACAGGAAGTCATCGCCCAGAACACACAATATTAGTACATAGACTTATACGCTCACAGCGTCAATGACTTTTGTTCTAGACAATATTTTTGAAACTTTTTTTATAAATATTTTAAAACAACAAAACCTATCGAAAAAATGATATGCCGTAAACAAGATTTTCATAAAATTTTCATATCGATTTTATTAACTTCGCTAACTCCGAAACTAATAGGACTTTAATCTTGAAATGTTCATACATTATTAACATCAGTGCAATACAGATGAAATTCCTTTTCAAAATAATCTGATTACTTTTGGGGTAAATATAGTATTTTTGAATTACCTTGTATTTTGTTTTATACAATTTTAAATTCTTGATATTATAAGCTGAAAATTTAACACAATCTCATTTACGCTTATTTTTAATTATTCTAAAATATCCTAAAAACTTATGATTTTATAACCGTTTAAAGTTAGAATTTGTATGAGACTGGTCATTTTTACGTAAAATAATAATTTTTTTTTCAATTAAAACGATATAACTTTTGAACTTAAAAATACGATAGATATTTTCTTTTACCAAAATATTTCTCACGTATTTTTCTACACGTGGCGTAATTTTCATGAATGTTGGAAATCTAAATAATTTTTTACTAGAGTTCAAATTTTAGAGTTACTGCTCAAATTACAGTTAATTCAAATAATAACATATTTATTTTTCCAATTATTCATATTAAATTTATTATTTTTAAGGTGAATAATTGTACATAAATATATATTATTATAAAGTTATATAATTAAATAATTATATATTATTATCAGTATTCAATTTACTTACATAAAAGTAAATTTACATTTACGCTTTTGCTAAAATCTGTAGTACCAATTCGAATCCTACGAGTCTTTTTTTTAACTTCAAAACACGACAAAATTAATCATATTCTCAAATAATGAAATGAACATAGATTATTATGTTTTACTACACGGGTTATAATTTTCACAAATATTGGATCAATTAATATTTATTTTTTTCAATTACGGCTCAAATGACGGTTAATCCGAACAATCGCGGATTTCTTTTCCTTATTATTGTGTAATATGTTATATAAAATTGATCATTTTACTTAAAAACGATATATAATTTTACACGAATAATGAAATGGACATGCATATTATTATATTATTAAATTACAATTTTATTATATATACTGAATATAATACTGATAATAATTATTGTATATTAAGCTCCACTTAGCCCCGTTTAACTGAGGAAATAATTTATCGTTTTTTTAAAATTCAATACACTTGTCATAAATATCCCAACCGAAGAGCGAAGGATGCCCATGATGCGAAGTATGTTGGTTATTATTTATTTATTTTTTTATAACATTCAACACTTATATCTGTTGACGAATAACGATCCTTCTTAACATACATAAACATGGTAAACAGATGTCAAGGAAGGTACATTTATTATTTTAAAAAGCAGGTTTGCGTGCCGTACTACTGTGTGGATGCGTGAACCTACGTGTGTTTGGGAAGAATTTTAAGTGCACCTGTTTGTGGAGGTGGAATATACTTAATACTTTAGCAAATCCTGCGCTTTCTCCTTTATTGTGTACACGCGTCTATCTGCTCGTGCATTTAATACCTGTTGCCGGGCTTACGTCATTCACCCATTGTCACTGCTCCTCGCGCCATCGATTTGCTCCTCGAAATAATTTAGTGAAATGATTGAAGGCAGCGAATCAATTGGGAAGTGGATACTTTGTACTGTCTATTGTTTTATTTTCAAACCACAGACACTTTGTACGGTTAAAATAAAATCGTGATATTCGATCGCAGACACTGTACGGTCGAAATATAATTACGATATCGTTTACAATTATAATTTAGTAACCTATTTCTAAAATTGATTATTTTGTGATGATATATTGTTTAAATATTTTCTTAAAATAAATATCCAAAACTCACAATTTTGCTCACAAAAATGGATTTAAAATGAGTATTTCGTGATGCATACTGATCTATACAAATAGATAATAATCACAAATAATAATTATTTGTGATTATTGTTATATGTATTAATAATCTTTATTTTTTGTTATTATATAAACAACAATTATTGTTGTTTATATTTCGACGGCGCGCTGCGGAAAAACATATTCAGTAAGAAAATAAAAAATTATTACGAGCCGAGAGTCAGTGCCGAATCTGAGGGGGGGCATTCAGGGGCACATGCCCCGGGAGGTAATCATGGAGGGGTGCAAATTTCAAATAATATGAAATAAATTATTTTTTTTGTAACTTAAAGGGGCGCTAATATTATGTTGTGCCACGGGTGACGTAAATTGTAGATCCGGCATTGCTGAGTGTTATTGGAAAACATTTGTTTCGAGTTTAATTTTTTTTAATATTAACCTGTATTTTAATTTAAATGGTTTATAAAAATATAATAGCTAGGTACAAAACTGTCCTCTGTACAATAATTACCTTTTATAGTTTATTTTTAATTTAAGTATTTTGTAATATCTATCTACTTAATAGTTTATTACTGCTATTTGGACTCGTATTAAATTTAATGTTTTCATTTAAACCACGTCTCGTGTTTTACTACCTGAAGTAGTACAAATAATTGTCCGCCATAAAAATGTTGCCAGTACCTGAAATATTACCAAGTATTCGCAGTTTTCGTTTTTACGACGTGACCGTACAAAGTGTTCGTCAACTAAGTCAAGTGGGTGTTTACATTGTCCAGCTAATTATGTAAGCATGTACTTATGATCGAGTTACCGGTTATGTTGCTGCTCAATTTACCGCTATTGGCGGGAATGCCGGGTAGGTAACAATGTGAAGACCACAGTCAGTGCAAATTACATGTTTATGACGTACTTGTGCTGCTCACTTCTCGGCTGATTGCCACGGAAGAAGACTGAATGTAATTGAGCCAATTGAGGTATACATCAAGGGTGGCCAGATATAGTTTTTATAAATCCGGGACAACAAATTTAAATTTCTTACAATTTTAATTTACCTAACCAAATAAAATCTTACTATTTTTTGCCTATGAACTATGATATTAAACTAATATAATGTAAAATACCTATTTAAAATTACCATAGTATATTAACTGAGGTATACGACAATTGTCGAGACTAAAAAAGTCACCGGAATATTTCCTTTAATGTATATTAAAGCCTATTTTAGTTGTTAATTGAAATTGTAATTAGAATTGCACGTCGATGTTTGTAACTTCCAATTTCAACACTCGATAAATTGTTGATTTATTCATTTACGTTGTAATTAATATCATTTTGCAATTATTACGATTAATTTTGTCAGTTACATTCTATTGTTTTTACTAACTATTTACATTCGTTCATTATATCATGTATCTATATACTGTATATTATTCACTAAACATAACAAATGTATAGTAATATTACTGTTTGACTTTTTAGAGCTGTAGTATAAAAATGACTGCAGATGGATTCGTATAACATCTGGAACCATATCCCCGTAGAGTGTGTTTAATTTTAGGACATTTTTAAGGCATCATTTGGATGAACAAAAATGAGTATTTACTCATATTATGACAGATTTTTACCCATGTATTTTAACGGCTATATACGAATTGCGTCTCTAAAAATGAAAAGATTCGGCATGACAACTGTATTGCGTCCGTGGTTTCATTACAACACAACCGAGTTGCGTCCGCGGTTTTCATGCCACATCTGCTGTGGTCTAGGCATGTGTACGGGACTATGTGGGGTAAAATGGTGTGTGAGGATGGAAAATATTGTAATAAAATCTTTACAGTTTATACAATGAAATTTCAAGTGTAAATTAATTACTAACAGTTTCTGTGCGTGTTTTGGCACTCGTTGTTTCGCTTTGCTCAATTTATATACGCCCTCGACTTGTTATGCAACGTGGGGACATTATGGCTTGATAATCGGTAATTATCCATAAGCTCTTGAGTAATCAAAGATATGGTATATTAAATTTTACCACGTTATACCGATACAAGCTATAATCGAATACGGGCCGCAACTTACGTATGTATGTAATATATAGTGAGATTTCATTTAATGGTAATAGTAAATAATTCTGTCCAGTGACATTTAATTGAAATGGGATGTTTTTTAATAGTTCATGACTATTGAAATTTAATTTTTTTACAATTTTCAATTTTTTAACTCTTTTATTGTGCGCATGCGCATATTATTAAATAGCAACACCTACTTACAATAACAGATTTGGATAGACCGATTTTTTTAAAGTTATTTTGGTCCTCATTATAGCTCTAAAGCTAAAATTGACTAAATGACAATGAGTTAAGGTTTCGATTAAAATAATCGAATTTTTCAACAACCATCTTCTAAAATTTTATGAATTATCATGCAAATTCACGTATTTTTTTTTTTTGGATTTATAGGTTTGCAGACATTGTTAAATCATTTAAATTTAATTTTGAGTAATTTATCAACTTTAATTAGGCCTTTGACATAAATTTTAATTAATCTACTTAGAAAAAATTAAACAAACTGAAATGATTTATTTCTCATAACTTTTATTATTGATGGGCATATTTTTGGATGCAATTCGGATGTGCTCATTTTAAAACATTTCGTTTTGGTAAGTACAAAACTCCTCATCGACTTTCCTCCCCTTTTTTATGGAGACTTTCTTAGTGACCGACTACAGTACAAGTTAATTTAATTATATAATAATTAATAGAGTACACAAGGAACGTGAAAAACTTCTTTTGTCATTTCATTCGTAAAATCGTCTACCTTTTACACTCGTTATACCTCGTATAGGAATTTTCCATTCCCCAGTTCATAATTTTACGCTATGTTATTGATTTTAATTCAAAGATAATTTTCCTCAACAAACTGTCCCTTTCGGCCTACGTTTTTGTACGACAGTATTTTTTTTCATCACAATTGTCTCCAGGCCAAACAACAAGAAGAGAAATCCACTTGTATGATATACATGTGCAGTGTGCACTGTGTACCCTACCGAACACCGCAGCGTACGGACTCGGTGATCAGTGTATAATACAACAGGTTTTTATCGCGTTCCAGGTAGCAGCCCCAAATCGAATGCGGACAATACAAATCCCCGAACCGTGCGTATCTCTTCGTCTACCCGAGATCGCGGAATGTTTTTTCCCGCCCCCAGTCCTGGTCGTCCGTCCGTACTCGCCCAGCATCTTCATCTCTCGCCCATCCCTACCACTTGATCACCTCACACGTTCACACACACACAATATAAACATACTACATCGACACGACTGGTTTAATCTGTCGACCGAGGTGGCGTTTTATTGTTGTAGTGCGTCCGTTCCGTTGCAAACGTTATCACCGATCGATTTTGCTACCGTCGAACGAACCGCGCTTATGACAGTGCTTATAATATTTTTTTACCATCGAAATTACTGTGCGCAGTGTTTTTTTTTTTTTAAATTTTTTCGCGTTTGAACTGACGACGCGGAGTGAACTGCTTTAGGCATTACGTCCTAACTATTATGTCAAACTGTGCGCGATATTGTGTTTCAAAAGATTGTCTCTCGCCAACGTTCTAGGATCGCGAGAATCGGCCAGATAGCCGAAGATAGCTGCAGCAAGGTCCTATCCTATCAATTCAATTGTGTCACTACACACGTGAGTATTTTTAACGATATTTTATATAGGGTGTATCATAAATATCTGACAATATATATATTATGTGGGTATCGTAAGTGATGGACCCACACGCTATTCAAGAGGGGTGGGAGGAGCAATTAAAATGCACCTAATACTAAATTAACCTTAATTTTGTAATTAGCTCAAGGCGGAGGATATTTACTCCATTACCCTACCCTCCTCCCCCCTTGGGATTCACAGCGAGTTGTGACTTGGAACTTTAAACCGTTTCAATAATAACGCTTCATATTGTTATAATAATTTGTAAATCAATAACCGGATGGAAAAGTCGGTTGAGTGATGAAGAAATAACTAGGTTTTTGCTACAATGCGAGTTAACAGGTCGAAATATTATTTTACTCATTTCACGGAGGTACTAAGCGCTATACTGTTGTGACGGTAACACATATCGCGACACACACAACAACACCCCCTTCTGGCGTTCGTCACTAAACGCTCACTCGAAACCTCACGCTTGACACCTTGCTTTCGCGCGTAATCCCTTTCTCGAGTCCGCTGGTATAAAGATAACACGAACTACATACGACCAGTATCAATGTCTTTCGAGACGCTGGCTTGTCAAACTTTTGTCACTGCTGCCAAACTGTGTTTTAGATTCTACGAAAGGTGTCATTTGCGGTATGCAAGGATAATATGTATTTGTATACCATGAATTTGATATTTGTAAATTAATTTAAAAAATATTATAATAAGCAATTAAAACCGTGACAAAATAGACTTTTATCATGATTAAAACAACATTTTTTAGTGTCGTGTTTCATTGACAAACCAAATAATATTGTTTTACCTAATTTTATCAGTTATCACCATTAATTGTAACTAAGAGTAAGGGGAATCAATACACCTTAGAGTGTGATAATAAAACAGAAATTTCTGTGGTAGTATTGGTTTTTTCCTTTAGTTATTAGTTAGTTATTCTTGTCAATATTTGTTATAATATTACATTATAATATTTTTACCTTGTAAACTGTGTTACGTTACTGACGTTATGATTTTATACTATTTGAATTGTAAAAGTAATTAGAATAATCTATGGTATATTTTGTTGAATTGGCTATGAACTTATTATTTGTTATGAAAGTATGAAGTATTTCGTGAGCGTAGCGATGATTATAGTTATTGGTAAAATATTTTGCATACCATGAAATATTTTGAAATGATGTCCTTGGATTTTACGAATGTAGATCAATATTAAATCACTTGTCGATATCAATGTGAATTTATCAGAAGTACATTGATATTGATATCAAAAATCGATAGTAAAGTAAACAAATCTCGATATTCACTAATGAACAATAAATACATTTTTATTTACCGTACTATTTATTATTAGTTTGATCGATAACTCCTCCATGATCATATCAATGATCGTACGATTGGTGTAACAGGATTTATACAATATTGGTTTTAGATTCTGAACGAAGTGAAGAAGCTTATGATTTTACAATGATGTTTATTTTTTTTTTCTCTTTCTGGAAACACTTTTTCGTATAGAAATACTGAACCAAAAGTTTCGATCAGTATCTCTATAGAACCGGAATCATATCCAGATGGTACTTTAAAGAGGTCATTTTTCCAATTTCCCAATACTTTTTCCAAGCGC
>JAIPRM010013012.1:0-11720 GCA_025469315.1 Stegophylla sp. TES_Ste_2020 | reverse complement strand
CACAATTTCACAAATCACAATAATAACCGTCAGACAAAATCAGAAATAATAAATCAAAGCGTTCATTAGGCTGGCTTGTCGACGTTTGAAATGCACTATAAAGTATAAACAAAACGTTGTACTGTGGCGAATTTTAACAACATAACCTCAAAATTTATCAATAAAAAAAATATTGTGACATAATTTTTGGTTTAATCAAATGGCATACTGTAACGGCCCAAACGCTCTCTTTTCTCTCTCTATCTATTTCGTCCCCGCGTTTCTCTCTCTAAGCGCAGTCCATTAGTTAATAGGTCTATGGCGGCCACCTACTGCGCAAGGGCGTGGCTACACTACTAGCACTACCAACACTACTAGTGCGTCGGCGAGAGCGACGCATTAGTCTATCTTTGGCAAGTGACATGAACACATAACTTAAAATGCATTGTATTCCTTGTTCTGTTTGTGTGGTGTGTTGCATACTTTTTCATACTTAATACGTATGTAACACACGGTTGATCAGGTAGGGACAACAATGGGCGGAGACATGACCGTCGGAAACGAAAACCGGTCGCCGCCGTCTAGGTTTCTTATTTTGAATAGAATTTATTAATATTCACCTTTACTAGACTCCTCGAGACCAAAATCTTGTCGTTTCTTTTTTGATGATAAGGAATTTACTATCTCAATTTTGTCACTTGATTCAGGAGATACTAAAAATATATAATTTTAAAAAAAATGATTATTTTAAGGAGTATCTGTATAACATATTAATTGTTGGCCAACTATTAAAAAAGATTAACTACTTTAAAATTTAACAACTATTTTACATAAATTATCATACTTAAAAAAAATTAATAGCAAAATATAACAAGGTAGAAAATATTTTTACCTGAAAATGAATAATTTTTTTCGGATACTTCAAATGGTGAATCAAAGTCATTAGTTGTTTTTGTACAATCTATAACAAATTAAAAATTATATTAATAAAACATAAATATACAACTATTAAAAATTAAAGTTATTGAATAAAAGCAGTGTTTACAAAAAGGCTAGTTTGATAGCTAGAATGGGTCACTGTTTTGGATATGCAGTATAAACACATTACATTTAATATCAAGACAATGATAAACCATTCATGAAATCATTAATTCAAAAAAATAATGATTCAGTGCAAACTTAGTTATTTGTGTTAATACTGTTTGTTCTTCATATTTTGGATTATGATTTTGGTTAGTTAATTAATATAAACTGCAAGCAATTTACGTAAAAAAAAAGTTGTAGTTGTTCAAAATTTTTGTCTTTTGTGTACACGTGGCCTAGTATAATATTGTTAGGAAATTTCACGAAATTTCATTTTTATTGTAAAATACGGAAATTAATGAAGTTTTTCCATTTTTTTTTTTTTTTTTCTGAGAGATTATACCTCAAAAAGTAAAAAAAATTTCAAAAAATCTTCTGTACTCATGATTCTATCGTTTGTAATAAGATATGAAACAATCAAAGCCTTCCTACTACCCTGAAAGTTGTTTCCAGGAAAAAATATAAGCTACCAAATCAAAAAATAATACGATACCTACTTAATTAATCATATAACTTACCTATTGAATTTTTATATTTATCAAGATTAAAAGATGGAGGATCAGGTATAACTGTACTTTTATTATTTCTTCTAGATTGTCTCTTTAATACTTCTTGGTCCAAGTCTGAAGTTTGCTCTGCTATTTTGGCTTTAGCTCTAGCTTCTTGCAAAGTCACTGAAACATGATATCATTAATTTATTATAGACACCAACATCCAACTACCTACAGAATTTAGATATTTAGGTAAGATATAAAAAATTACCAATATTGTTTTTTAATATTCTTGCTGAATAATAATCAAAAT
This sequence comes from Stegophylla sp. TES_Ste_2020, assembly GCA_025469315.1. NCBI lineage: Eukaryota > Metazoa > Arthropoda > Insecta > Hemiptera > Aphididae > Stegophylla > Stegophylla sp. TES_Ste_2020. The sequence goes on along the minus strand of JAIPRM010013012.1, from coordinate 9,854 downwards.
CAATTATATTTGATTGTAGCCTGCGTTCCACACACTTCTTTGCGTCTCTTTTTGGCCAAGCACACAACAAATCATTATTTGTTCCATTTTTTATCCAATGAGATGGTACAACATCAACAGTGTTGTCATTTTTAAATGTAACAACACACCACATCCTAAAATTTCAATTAATATAAACCATATATGAAAACATAAGTAATTTAATAAGTGTAATATTTAACATATAAATTAACTAACCTAACCTAACCTAATTTTGGGTAGTTTTACATGGAATGGAGAAATGGAATTACAATTAATTTATCTTCAAAAGAAAAAAGTACTACTTTTTTTTAAATTCAGATATTGACCAGTGATGTAAAGTTTCTGATAAATTATGAACAATGTAAATGCCAAAATTTGAAGATTTTATAGGTTCATTATAAAATTCCTGCATGCATTCAAATTTTTTACCAATTAAAATCACCTGTCCTGTAACTGTAGAATAAGCTATATTTATAAGTTTTATAATTTCATTATTGTTGGAACAAAAATAAGAATCTGCATTTGTTTTAGATTTCAATTTGAAATTATTCAATGCCAGTGTATTGTATTGAGGACTCTTGGTGTTACGTATTAATGGACCTTTATTGTGAGGTCTAGCTAAAGTAAATTCATTTTTGGTAGTGACATTAGTTTTGGTTAAGTTTAAACGTTCTTGATATCTGAGTACTACTTGTTCTAAGGGTTTATCAGGTTTTCTTATAAACGATTTTAATATTTGCATATAGTTTTCAAATGGAAATGCGCTACAGTTGTCCAATGGTCCAAAACGTACATAATCATCTGCTACATGTAATAGACCATGAATATTGTGCGATATCAAATGACTGCCATAAATTTCTTTAAAAGAATTAACAAAATATTTTAATAAATTACGAGCATAATTTATGTATGACGAATGGTCAGGACTTAAAAGTATCATCATTGCAATGTTTAAAGACATGAAATGTTTAAAACAGTTAATTGATAAGGAGTTTTTTAAAATAACAGGAAATATGTATAGTAAATAAGTTCTGAGTTCGGTGGCTTTAAATCGTGAAAATGAATTTAGACTTCTAGGTTTTCTTGAAAATTCGCAAGGAATTGAAGATCTTAAGCTTACAGCATTTTCTGATATTTCATCAATTTTCCAAGAAGGTAGTCTCACATTATATGGTCCCTTTTTCCATAGAAGTACAAGTTTTTTAATAGTGCCCAAACATATTAAATGCATATAGTCCAGGGAAAAGTCTGAAACTACATCAAATCTAGGAATTTCAGTAATGCATGATATTTCTGGAAATGTGTGATAATCTGTATCAACTCTATTCACATACTCATCGTGAATCCTACAAGATGGTTGCAAATCATTTTGATTGTAAGGAAAACATGTACGATTTTCATGATATTCGCCTTCTACTTTGCATCGAGTACATGAGTAGTAACCCGAGTGTCCTTTTATCATTAGCACATAAGACTTAGCAGGGCTATCACAACAAATAGCATCTATACTAACTTCATAAGATTTGTTTTTTAAAATAATACCATTTGAAGTTAAATATTTAGCTTCAATTACAACATTTTTCATAAAAGCGTTAACATTAGATGGTTTTTGAGTCCCGTGAAATATTCCAATTGGAAAAACTACATTATTATGAGGTCTTATATATGCCAGGATGGGCCAAAATTGACTAGATGTACTTTTAGCAATTGGCAATCCATCAATACCAATTACTAATTTAATTTTGTTTACATCATGTTGAAAATGATATTCAATTCCACTTCTCAAACAAAAATGATAGTATTGTCCAGAATCTAAGTTTTGCATATTAGTTTTATCTATTTGTTTAGTTTGTAGTATTGTCCTAGCATCTTTCGGGATATTTAAAAAACATTTATGGTTTTTAAGAATTAATAATAGACTGTCAAGAGCATTATGTGGTATATTGTAATTTAATGTCCATTCAGACAACATACTACACATGGAATGTATGTTATCACATGAAAAAAGTTCATAAGAATCATTCATTTGTTCTTGAGGCACACAGGAAATTTCAGAAAGGTCAGAAGACATTAGATTTAATGGTTGTATTGGTGACTCTTCAACAACCAATGGTTTATCTATAAAAGATGATTGGAGAGCTGAACTATCAAATACTTCAGGTTTAATTTCATTATCCGTTTGATGGCCAGTTGGTTGGCTTAGAACATCTTCCATTTCTTCATAGCCTATACTAGTTGTAGTCCCAGGATCACTTCTATAAGCCAACAACTGTTCTTGAATTTTTCGTCTTTTAGAACGACGACTTAAATTTTTGTTCATTCTAAAAAAACTTATGTTCCAACTATTAAATATGTAGTTTTATTATTTTATCAACTGACAATAAATTAGATTTTAAATAAATTTATATTAAAAAAAAAAAAAAAAACCTATACAAAAAGTACAATTTAATATAGTGATTCCCAACCGGGATGCGACAAAATTATTTGAATTATAATTAATTTTTGAGAAAAAATTAAAAAATTAATGTATGTGTATAATACTACAGATTCTATAAAACCTAGGGTGTTTTAGTTCTACATAAATTGTAATTATACTGTAATTTTCTATCTATTATAATTATCACACCGGTTTTACATACAATCGAGAATTTTGAAAAAGGACCTCTTAAAAGAACCATTAAGATGAAAATCGTAATTCAAAAAGTTGCTGGTTGAAAATGTTGGACAAGTATTTCTATACAAAAATGTGTACACATAAAAAAAAAATAAATAAATATCATTGTAAAAACACTAGCTTCTTTGCTTCACTCAGAATCTTAAATATAGGATAAACGTTTAATGTATTTATTTGTTTTATAAAATGGGAAGGTTTATACTATTTTACCACTTTTGTTTATACTTAGCTAAAGAAATTACAAAGTTACAATTTACAAAGTATAAATATAAACACACAATATTATATTAGTATAGAGTTTAGGGTGCCTCCGGATTTTTAAAAAATATTTTAGGGTGCCGTGAGGCAAAATAGGTTGAGAACCTCTGACTTATTGGTACTCATAATTTACCTATCTAATTTTTAATATAAATACACTTAACAAAAGCAGGCATGTTGCTTATTTTAGTGTGTCTTTCTAAATCAATTTGAAATGTAAAATTCTATGTAGGTACACATTCATACTACGCTACATATGAAAAATAATAATTTAATACAATTCCCATATCTAAATTTAATGTTAGTTATACCTAATACATTATTTTTAATGTGAGTAATTAGTTAAGTTATTTTCTGTTATTTTATGATTAAAAAATTTACTTAGTAAATAAACATTTCGATAGAGAGCCCAAGTACCCTTAATTACTTTGTATAAAAGTGCAAAACAATTTAATCTAATTTATTCATAGTGCCTACCTACTGTATTCAAACCTTTAAATAAATAAAAAAAAACCTATGCTGGTCATACTCAAATAAACACGTACTAAAAAAAAAAAAAAAAATTTAATTTGTTTTCTTTCTCCAATTACAGTCAGTATAAAAAGAAAAATTACAGATGAAAAATGACTTTTTTTCTTATAGAAATATTTTTACCAACAATTTTATTAAAATTATTTGAAACAAATCTTTTTCAAATAGACATTTTTAGAGATGATTTATAAAATAACTTGTTCCCAACTTTATATGATGGAAAACACTTAACTTGAGAAAATAAAATATATTCTTTCATTTGGTAATTTAAAGATACAATTTAATAATTTATTAGGTACTTATCTATCTAAAATCAATGTAAGATATTATAAGTTTTGTTTATAAAATTTAAACTATCATTTGATGATAGTAACTTTTATTTAATTTTACTATCAACAATCAGATTATATTACAAAATAGGAAGGTTTTTAAAGTAAAATACGTGTAGGTACCTATATCTTATTTCAAATGTATAATACATAATTTACATATTATATAATAGGTAGGTATAAATAAATTTAATATTTAAGTAATTAATAGGTGTAATAGCAAGCCCTTTAAAATATTTATTGAGTTATGATAACGTAACACCTAGCAATATTTAATCTTAAAATTAAATTTAAATAATGCACAGTTGCAGGCAGAGAAACAAATTGTTAATGGAAAAATGACAACTATTCTGAAAGATACATAATGTAAGTAGGTATAATATAGGATTATAACACACTGTTTAACAAAGCTCAATAAACTATGAATTTGGAACTAATTACAGGCATTATATAAAATTTGTTCACAACCAAAAATAAAAAAAAATATAAGCTAATAGCTAACGAGCTAGGTATGGAGTGAAATTAATAGTAAAGACTTTAGCGATTCGAGTGTAGAACCAGAGGCGGTTTGAAAACTTAAATATCTCTAAAAGGAGCAGTGTCTCAGTCAACATTTTTTGATAGGTGGTTGTTATGGTATTTTCAAATTTCCCATTTTATTTAACAAAATTGAAAATTCAATAATTAGTAAAATGTAAGACGAATAGGACAAGCATTATTTTTGGAAAGGGTTTGATTGTTGGGTAATTTAAATTTGTCCCGATAATGTTAAAATGTTTAAACAGCTAACTCTGACCTCTGGATAGAACAGAAAGAATATAAGAGCACAAAAGTCCTGCTAACTGCGTATAAATGGGTACTTAGGTATAAATGCATTGAAATATTAGTAGGTACATAATATATTTTATCTTACCTGTTACTGTCTACGACGATTATGAACACTGTTGATTGATTTTAAAAAGTATTAGGGAAACAAGAAAAATGGCACAGATTTGTGGTAGGTACAGATTTGTCAATTTGTATAATGAAAAATGACGATCGACATATTTTATTAACGAATTGCAACACGATGCACGCGTTTTGTGTAAACATTAAACAGTGTTACCAAATCCACATTATTTTTATTGAAAATTTTAAATTTCACATTAACGAAAAATATTCATTACTCTGCAAAACAAATATACGGTGACCGTGGCTGGTGACTGATGTATCAATGTATGCATATTTAAACACTTACAACTATTTACTTTTATTATGTGTTATAATACGTAATTTTTAATGTAATAAACATATTTATTCTTGCATGACCACGAATATAGTATTTTTCAAATGAGAAGTACTGCGTCGCACAGAGATAAGCCGCAGAACAATACCCACTATATAATTATTAATAACATATAGATATAATAGTTCTATTTCTATAACAGTATATTATAATGTTCATGGTTCTATTTCTATCACTTTTATCAAATGCTCGGGTTCAGACCAGATTTCGTCCGCGTTCTTATTTGAAACATAGTGTAATGTTTAAAACACAACTCCTACACAACAGTAGTGGCACGAAGTTTGGTAAAAAAAGCAGTATTCATATTACAAGGCCGTAGCATATAATATGTTCAAAGTTACATATATTATAACCTCGACGGACGTGCACAGACAATAAATGAAGGGATTGATTTGTTTGTAATAATATATATAAATATGTAATAAATTAACACTAGAACACTAGACACTGTTAATTAAATATAATATACATCACTATAGTGAACGACGTCTTTACTGATCAATAGATCGGGAATGATATGTAGATACCTTTGTACTCAAATTTTTGAAAACATGGTTGAATAATAGCGAATATATAAGCAAAACATTTTAATATTTTTAAGGGAAAAGTCAAAAAGATTTTGTATTCGAAACTTTTGTTTCACCTGGGCTGGTGGTGCGCCAGGGACCATGTACAAAACACTGGCAGTCGTGCAGGCTCTCAGCTATTTCGCTTATCGAACCATTCTTTATGGTTCAGTGTTCAGACGGCGCATTCTGCGTTGTTGTGATATCAATTTTATGATTACTCTTATAATATTAGTTACATTTTGTATGTATGAAAAAGTTATTAACTATATACTTATATATATATATATATATCACGTGTGTTCATCTATGAATGAATCACATTATACTTGTCTAATTTTACATCAAAATAAATGGCTACAGTGTATTAATGACCCATTTTTCACGATGGCCTCAAGAGGAGTGTCTATTAAAATAAAAATGCAAAAAAAAAAAAATAGCATTTTATTAAAGAACAAAAAATAAAAATTTAATAATTGAATATATTAAATGAACAAACACGAGAACAAACCATATAGTTTAAAATATGTTATACATCTGCAAATTGTATTACATGCAGGTACCTATATAAAAATAAATTTAAAAAAAACTACTGATATTAAAAAATAACATGTCGAACTCCGTGTAAAAAATTGCTAAGTAAAAAAGAAAAACTACTAATAATAATTCTATTGTTATTTTGTTACATATAATATACATACATACATAAGAAAAATTATATTTCTGGAATAATGTTAAAATTATACAATATAAATAATGTTCAAGAAATGTTTTTAAAAAAAAACTCAAAAAACGTTTAATTATCATTATTAGGTCAACACGTTTTTAATATTTTGAAAATGATACTATTATAATGTAATAGTAATATATTTTAAATAATATTAATTTCAGTACGAAATAATAATATAATAATAATATTATGATAACGGAAATGCTATCTGGGTAGTGTGAAGGAGTCCGACGGAGTATGGGAAGTCCCCCGGTCCCCCAAGCCCCGATCCGAAAAATCAAAAGGAATTTCGGACCAGACCGGTTCTGGTTTAGTTGGGAAAAAAGCTGTGACTATAATTCTTTCCCTACCTCTAGCTTCGAATCCAGTCGGATTTACTCTCAGCTTCTTGGTCACTATTCTATAAGGTAGGCCCCATGGGTCTGTGTCGACCGACTTACATAGGTCCGACCAAGCCGTCTCTTTGGCCGACCTAATAGCGTTATTTAGCTCTTTTCTTAACAACCGGAATTCTTCCTTATAGACGTCAGATTGTAGGCTGTCGTGACGCCTCCTCGCCCTCTGGTATGCCCTTTTTTTGGCGTGGCAATCTTTCCTCAGAGACGCTATATCCGCATTCCACCAGTGCACCGGCCTTCTGCCGATCATGTGTGGCCGTATTGGCAAGCAAGAATTACATGCTGCCCTTATATAGTCACTGTGCCTTATGGAGGCCTGGTCCGCATCCAGTGACGTCAGATCTGGAGGCCGTGTAGATGCTATAAAGTCCCGTAGGGCTACCTTGTCCAACTTACGGTATGCCCATTTAGGCATCTGGTTGTTCATTGCGATCAACTCCTCGGCGACTAGTTCATTATACTGACTTCTAGAGTACGCGAAAGAGGTGTACTGGTGGTCGCTATCTGTAAACTCGTCCAGCAACTTCCAGTCAATGATGCTAGACTCCCTTGCAAGATGACTAAAAGTGATGTCAATCACAGATTCGGTGTTCCCTCGTATAAATGTTGGGGATTCCCCCACGTTCTCAACAAGGAAACCTAGCCCAAATAGAGCCTCCGCTATTCGTTGACCGCGGTCGTCTTCTTCGCCGGATCCCCAATGATATGACTTGCTGTTGAAATCACCGCAGATCAGGATGTTGTAGCCGGAAGGAAACGAGAGTACGGCGTTTTCCAAGCCGCAGAGGCATTCAAGGAACTCCTCTCTGGTATTACCGGGCCTGAAATCGCAGCTTACGATGCACAGATTTCTGGTCTGGATCCAAACTACGTTCCTGCTGGAACCCGATGACTCCACCCCCAGGTTCGCGGACCGGAAGAGCAGGATGCCGCAGTCGTTTTCCTGGCAGGTGAAACGTGAATTGTCATCCGGAGGGCCCCTCGGCTGTTCTGAAATCATAGCTACCTGTATGTCGTGGTCTACGGCATTTGCGGTCATTAAATTAATTTAATGACCGCAGCGCTTCGGTGCAGATTTATCTATAGGAACTTAGTCATTGGCTTTGTGTGTTGGCTAGGGCCGACAACGCCTTTTTATATGACTCACACAATCCGGATCCCGGTCTATGGTCGACCTTCGGGGCATTTATACGTTCGCAAGCAACGCAACGGTCACGTCCAGCCTGACAATTAGCTTCTTTGTGCTCGGTCTGTCCGCAACGCCTGCATGCTTCAGAGAGGTCCAGGCTTTTACAAACATTTTTTGCGTGGCCGAAGCCGTGGCACCTAAAGCATTTAATTGGGTCCTGTATTCGAGGACGGACTCTTTACTGGACCCAACCTATCCTGACATGTGTGACATTACTAACAACAGCGGTGGGAATAGATGCCGTCGCCATCTGCTGACCGTATCTACTAGCTACTAGCGCCTGCGCACCTTTAGTGAGCTCCACTAGGACATCTCCATTCAGTGTCTTTCTGATAGCAGTAACCCTCATTCCCAGTGATTCGAAGTCCAAATTCACCCCACTGAGTTTTTTAACAGTGTCCGCATATGTGTTAGCCTCATCGACTTTAACAGCTGCAGTCCTGATTGGTGGAAATTTCCTCTTATCGGTTACGTTAGTCGGTTCTCCAGGTTTTATGCTGGAAGCTGGATTCAATGGTGTCTTCTTCTTTTTAATGACGGTCGACCAAGCATGCTCTTCTCTGATGTTCTCCAATTTATTTGTCGAATGTGTACACGTCTCTTTAACAACGTCCATCACAGTTTTCGGCGGGGTAGCTTTGAGCTCTGCGATCGCCTCAAAGACCCTCCTATTTGAGTCCTAATTGCCTCAATCGACTCCTTCACTGTGTTTCCTGCTGGAGTTTGGCACCCTTTGGCGGCTGTTACCGATTGTACTCTACCAGTATATCTGCCCCATTTTATGAGGCCTTTTGTACTAGTCGAAAGGCTAACAACCAGGTTTTTAATCTCCTTTTTTGTGTTGGAGGCGTTGGCAATTTCTTTCTCGAGCTTCTTGGTAATTGAGTAAACCCCTTCATAGAAATAGTGAAATAGTGCATTCGCTTCTTCAGTCCCTGGACATTGCGAGGAACCGCTCGCCGCTAGCCCTTTCGTGAAAATGGCTTTGCCGCCATCTACTGCTGACGAATTGTCAATGGGAACCATTTTTTGAGGCGGGGAGTGGAGGTGAAGTAGTGGAGGTAAAATAAGGATGTAAAGTAGGGAGGGTGGAGAGGTAATAAAAAGGGCAAGTGATGGAGGGGAGGGGAAGGGTGACAGGTGTGCGCTCTCTACTGTAGGCCAGAGCGTGTGACCGGGTTGGCGAGCCCGAAGCGGCGGCAGTAGGCTGCCCTATGCTACCTATACCCTTGTAAGCGTTATTATTAAAATAAGTTTGCTTACCAATACGTAGCCGCCATTGCCATATTCACCAGAAATTGGCAAAACACTGCTCGATTCAATCAACGTCACTTAAACAGAACTTCACGAATCGACGAGAGTAAAATTACGTGAGTCTATAGCTGCGTTGCGATCGATTTAAAAAACTTGAGATTGCTCGAAGGCCACTGGGCCGATTTTCGCGCTCGACCCCGCAAAATGATTACAAGGGCGTACCGAAACTTTTTGGTAACGTCTCCACCTTAAACGCGTACTTTGCGAGGACCAAAATATAAACTTTCACGGAACTACAAAAACAATGTGTTTCAAAGGCGACTGTCGGACACTTGTTGGTCCGAATTAATTGCTTCAGTTGACAGCGATATTTGGGGCAAACCTTACAAAGTAGTTATGAGGAAACTGAGAGGTCCCAAAATCATCCCAGGTATAGAGCTTCCGGGTAGGCTAGAAGGGGTTGTGATGGACTCCCCGCCATTTGCTTGCCGGTAAGAGTGACTTTCCCTCCTGCTGTTATGGGTAGATTGTCGCCGGACTCCATTTTGGAGGAGAGGGGAGGGAGTAAATTAGGGGAGGTAAAGCAGGGGAAGTAGAAAAGGGAGGGGTGGGAGGGGAG
>JAIPRM010013011.1:0-11722 GCA_025469315.1 Stegophylla sp. TES_Ste_2020 | reverse complement strand
GTACAATCTAGAGGCGAATCGGGTTTCAAAAAGTTATTGATCGAAACTTTTGGACAAGTATTTCTATACAAAAAGTTGTACACAGAAAAAAAAAAATAATAATAAAAAAAAAAAAAACATCATTGTAAAAACACTAGCTTCTTCACTTCGTTCAGAATCTAAAACATACTTAAACCTCATACGGGAGTTATTGACTGAAAATTAAACTTTATAAATGAATAAAAAATACAGTGATAACGTATATTATAAATCTTTAAGATTTGAATAAGGAAAAAAATGAACTTAACTATAAAATTAATTTACTGAATAGCAGAGCTATGATTTGTATACTGATAAAAATAATATAATAAATTGTTTTATTTTTTGATATGCAATAATACTATGCATTTTAAAATTTTAATGATACACAAAAAAATGTGTACGAAAAAAGTGATTAATAAATAATATAATTGACATTAAAAAAATTTAACTAGCAATTTATTTATTATTTATTCTTATTTATTATTAAATTGATATATCACATTTAATATTAAAAATAATTTTGATACAAACGACAATTACATTTATTTTTAAATTATAAATAGGATAAATGATTGGTAATTGGATCGTTGACTTTGTTTCATTTCACGTTCCTATTTTATTATTATTATAAATTTTAATGAAAATTTTGACAATTTCAGTTTATTATTGTTGGGCACTGGGCAGAAATGGTTATCAAAAACCTACTATCAATAAATAATAATCTGTTTAAATTATTATCGATATAAAAAAATCGAATAGGCAAGTGGATAGATAACCATGATGGTTGTATGTGCTATAATTATGGTTATATATAAGGATATTGTGGCTATGATATTTATACATAGACCTTATTCTGATATATAGGTAAACCATAGTATAAGGTCTATATATTTATAATGTCTATAAATGATATACAACGCCATATAACTTATTCTATTTTTGGGGGAATGATACCATAGACTGAGCAATATGATGTTATGAAACAAATTTAAAACATATTATACATATAAACATATAATACATCTATGGTAAAACTTAAAAGTTAAATAAAGTTATTTTATTTATTAGATATATTGTTGGAATTATTTATAATAATTTATTATTGTTACAGTAAAAATGTATTTGTAGTTATAAAAGTTGTTAGAAATCAATTACTTAAATTTTAAATAATGATCGAGCAAAGCATTCAAAAAATGTTGAACTGTCAATTTATTTATAATCTGGTTACACTATCCTATATTGTTATATACAGGTACTTTTAAAATGATGACTTGCTGAAGATGAAACTTCTGATCGGTGAAATACAGGTAAAGCGTGGAATATTTTATTTGTGAAATCCTTAAATGTGAGGTTTGTTCTAAAAAAATTAATGTTCAAATTTCGCCCTTTGAAGATGAACTAAATACGCCCCTGCAAAAACTTGCAAAATGAAAACTATGTCTTTTAAAAGAATAATACATATTGTGAATATTACTTACTGAATTTTCTTTTGGACGTTATGAAAAAAACATGCTGTAGCCAGTGTCGATTTAATTATCATTGATACCCTAGGGCCATTATATTTGAGTACCCCCTCCCTGAAATAAATAAAAATTCATTTTGAGAAGGCTAAAATTAAAAAAAATAAATAAACTTTGAAAAAACTTGCTAACTTCCGTCACAAATAACTTATCTTAGCAATATTAACTATAACAGGGGTGGCCACTAACCTTAACTTTGAGGACCGAAAATTTATAAAACTAAATCGAGACGAGCCATATTGTAAAGCGATGCTTATAAAATGAAGACGTATTTTTCATTTTAAATCAAATGAAGAAATGTTTTTTTTATTATTATTATTTATTATTAAATTTTATTTATTTATTTTATTATTATGATTGACAATATTAATTACATTATTTTAATTTTACTTATAAGAATTGATTTTTCGAGTGTTCATTTTTTCAGTAAGTTTTTTGAAATCTTGCTGAAAATTTGTTAGCACAGTTCACACAAGTTCACTTAAATGTTCATCAGTTAGTTCAGATTGATATTTAAATTTAATAAATTTAAGCTTAGAATACAATGATTCACATACATAAGTAGTACCAAAAATTGAAATAAGTCTCACAGCACACTCTTTTGTTAGTGGGTATTTTTCTTCTGAAACATTTTTCCAAAATTCTATGGTAGAAACACCACTTCATTTGAGTTCTTTTAATCCTTAGTCTTCTTATAGTTCTAGTAGCTCCAACTCTACATCTCATGTATCCTTTGTTATTGGTGATGAAACAGGACAGCTATCGCTCGCAATATCATTATAAGTCGAACAAAGAAGCTTGTGTTTGTACAAAGATGTTTATTTATTTTATGTTTACGTGTTTTCGTATAGAAATGCTTGTCCAAAAATTTCGATCAGCAACTTTTTGAATCAGAATTTTGTCCTATATAGTACATTAAAGAGAAAATTTTTCTAAATTCTCAATAGTTTTCCCAAAATTTGGGAATAACTACTCAAAATTTGACAAAAAAGCTTTTTAAATTTTGTTATTTTTTTTTTGTTAACACATTTTCTTTAAATATTTTTCTTCTTCCTGTTCACAAAACTGGATACCATATTATGTTACAACCGTATCAGATAATACTACATTTTCAGGAAAATGTTTAAAAATGACTTGTTTTCATCCATTTATCGGAATATAAATTCCATCGGTTAACATAGATATATATTGGTATTACTATTATTTCTAATAGTTGAAAAGTTTTTTCAACTTATTATTTCTAATAAGTGAAAAATAAATCTCAGTTAAAAGAGTTATCACTTATCACAAAAAAAAAAAAATCTCAGCAAAAATTTTCATGCTAGGAAAAAAGTCCCGCACTAGAAAAAATATATCAGTTATAAAAGTATAAAATGCATTAATTAATTAATTTAAATTAACTTTTTAATTACAATTAATTTAAGAGTTTTAAAAAATATTGTATATAATAGCATAATATGATAATTAATTAAAAATATACAAAAGTAATTTAAATATTAACTTAAAAGTATAAGAAAAATAAATAATTACATATAATAGTTTTATGTGATAAATATAATAATACTGTATACATTAAAATAGACTAAAATTAAATAATATTTTAAATCTTAATATATTGGTATAGTATTTTTTTTTTTTTTTATTTAATTATGTGCAACGTATAAAATTAAAATAATAAGTTGATGTTTCATTTATCATATATATATTTCATTTCAATTATCCGGATATTTGTGAACTCGGACTATCCTTGACGACATTAATATTAGTCCGGATAATCGACTGTACAAGTATGTATTTTATAATACACACTAACCTAACCAGTTATATAAATAATAGCCGGTTTTAATAAGCCGGGACTTTTTTCTTGGATTTTTTTCCCGATTACCAACCTTTAAATACCTGTACACATCAATCCTCATGTCCGTAGGTAATCTCACACTACAACACATTTTTAATAGATAAAATATTTTATATCTTTGACTATAACGATCTTTTTTGCCGCCCTGGAATACTTGCCTTATTTCCCCCCTCTTTGCACGGCTTTGCCTATTGGGTACAAATTGTAGCCTTGCATCATGCTAAACAATTAAGCTCAATTAGTAAGAGATTGCTTGATAAAAATAAAATAAGAATAATAACTTATTTATGAACTTAGTTCAAATTAACTAAACTTTTCAACTCGTTTATGCCAAATCTTGATTAAAAGCAGCACATTTTAATACGACAAAAGATTTATTAAAATCAGTCGAGGCGAATACCAAAGACTTAAGACTAATTAAACAGATTTAATGTCGTGAGAGTAGGATAACACAAGGATTGTGGCGATTATCAAATGAAAAATTTTAATTAAAAACCTAATGGCGAATCGAAAATTTAACAAACACGTTGAACTTTAACAATGAAATACGTTTTAAATTTTGAGTATATAGAAGAATAAGACTTGTGTAACACGAGCTTACTGAATATTCGATACTGACGCATTTATATGAAGCTCTTCCTAAATGATATTGGTTTCCTTCTGTTTTTCGACTGATCCGTGTCCTTTTCGGCGAAATATTTCACTATTTGATCGGCCCGTTTTTTCATTTCGTTTCTAGTCATGATGGTATTGGCTATCTTGGGTTTTTCACTGTCCACCTGTCTTTTCAAAAAGTTTTCCTGGTCCATTTTTTTTTTCAAAAAAACATTTTGGATGCGTTCTTGATTTTGATACACGTACAACGCGAGAGCGAAATTCATCTTCTCCGGGGTGAAATCCTCCTGGATGACCATCAGACACCGTCGGATTTTTTTGTCCACTTGGTACATCGTGGATCTCAATTCGTCAATAAATTTCGAAAATTCGTCATTGGGGGTTCCGTCTGACGGCCTGTCTTGGGTGTCACTCGAAGTGAGTTTGACGTCGTTTGTATTAGGTTTGGGTTCGTCGACTGGAAACTGAAAGAAAAAGATAATAATAATATTACACGTCGTCACGATTTAAAAAAATGGACAACGATGATAATATCATCGTTGTCCATTTTTTTAAAAAGTTAACTTTCATATTATGAAAGTTAACTTTTTAAAAAGTATTAATTTGAAAATAGTGGACTTTGAGATATAGATTAATTCATAAGGTAAAAATTACGAAGAATTCAATTTATCAGCTTTTATTTACCTCCGATGGTTATTTTCGAAACAAATAACGTTATTTAATATTGTGAATATTTCAAAACATTTTATTATCATAAACTTAATTTCTCAAAACGTATTATTTCTATTTCGCATCAAAACGTATTAATTTCTATAAGTATAACAGTTAATAATGATATTTTTATATTAGTATATAATGTAATATTTTCAAACATTTTTTCAAAACGTGGTATTTTCATTGTTGGTTCAAACCGTATTATTTCTATTTGTATGACTATTGTGCAATGGATAATTCAAAATGTTTTATTTCCAAATTATTTTTTCTATTCCATTTAATCTAACTTTAATTTAATAACAACAACGATTATTTTATTTAATATGAATAAAAAAGAGTTAATATTATTTGTTGTCTATTTATTATTTATTTATTTATTAGTTATCATTTCGTTGTCTACCGGCGGAAAAAAAATGCGAGAAAATCAATAAAATATTCAGTGAGATATCACAATATATCATACGATAAAATAAGACTTTGTCATATTACTGATCGTAGTAATAATATGATAATTTCCGGAAATAATACGTTTTGTAGCCAACTACTTAGAAAAGTTATAAAAAAAACTCCATTATATAAACTATATAATATTATACAATAATAATCGATAAAAAAACTATGTATACAATAATAATTTATACAACAAACTGTATGAAAAAAATAATCTAAACTCAAAAATTATTTTGACATTAAAAACAAATTCCTTCGATTTTTCAATATTTTATGGAATTAATAAAAAGGTTTAATATTTATTAATATAGTCACTTGTATAAAAAAAAAAAACGTGTATTCTGAAATTTCGGAGAAATAATACGATTTGAAAGTTATCCTTCAATTATCAATAAAAACTATACTAACGTCGACTTGTTTCAGTGTGCTTTTCACGTTTAGCATGTGAAAATACAATTCGTTTATCAACTTGATATAATGGGTTTTGGTTTTGTCCAGTTCGGATATTCTCGTCTGTTTATCATCGATTAGCGATTTCATGAGTTCCGCTTGTTTGCCGTACTCCACTTCTTGGTTCGTTATCAGACCGAAATTGTCCGCCATTTCTTGAATGCACCCGAATTTTTTTACTAACAGTCGCCACAAAGAATTTCTCACGCCGTTGAATCGGTTTAGTTTGACCATATCTGTCTTGACGTTCGCCATCGATTTGACCATTTGGTCGGCCGTTTCGAAGCTCATCTCATGTAACAGATAGTTGACGGCCAGTTGGTCCGCCGTGATCGTGGGGTCGTGTAGGGACACGTAATCAATTACGTTCTCTGGGAACTTGTAGTCGATGGACTCCGAGTCCACATTGTTTTTCAAATTATTCAATAATTGCAGCGGTTCATCCGGATGGACGAAATGCATGATTCCGTATTCGGATATTAAATCGTACCAATCGTCTTTGCCGTCGACTAAATTCGACTGTCTGCTGAGCTTCGAAGTCGTATCGGTAAACCCGTCACTGTCGTCATCTAACATTCTGGGAAGCTGCTCGTGAAATTCCTTTGCCGCTTCCGTGTCCACGCTAGCTTCCATAATCGAATGCCTATATTCAAACGAAAATCATCATGTAAGTACCGAATGAATTACAGTCGAGTTCTATAGCTCAAATTAACACCTAATTCAGTCCGATAAATAAAATAATTAAATCCAAAAATACTCCTAATTTAATCCGAAAAATATCTGAACTGAGTTCGAAGAATCTCCCAATTCAGTCCAAAAATTAAAAGTAAAGTTAAGTATAGATAAAAAAATTGGATACACTTTGCGTCATGGATATTCCTTGCTTCTCGAGTCAAACACTCTTGGCAGGTTTGTTGAATTTTAAAGAAACGATAAATAATTTCTTCTTCAATAATACAATTCTGAGCGAAGTATGTTAATAATATAAAGAACTCCGGACACGATAAGAAGAAGATATAAAGAATAATAAAAGTCGTCATTTTCAACACACCCATGTGCGAAGTATGTTCGATTTTCTAGTTTATCCTTTACTATCTTTACTTTACTTTATTTTACTTTTTTTTTATCCAATAAATAAAGATAAGGAAAATCAATTTTACTAAAAACAAAACAAATTCGAGGAGAAATAAAGTGTTAGAAAAATTTCCATCTTTTTTTTTTTTTTATTTTACAGTTCCAAAATTTTATTACGCCAAATTATTTCTCATCTTATTGTCTATTAATGTTTAAATTTTCATGAAGTTTGGATTATAAAAAAATAGTTTCCAACTCTTTTATATCAAATATTGATCACTTTTTCTCAAATTTTGAGAAAGCAATTGAGAATTTTGAAAAATGGTCCCTCTATAGACCTATCTAGTTCCAAAAAGTTGCTGATCGAAACTTTTGCTCAAGCATTGTTATACGAAAAAAAGTATTAACAGAAAATAAATAAACATCATTGTAAAAATATTAGCTTCTTCGCTTCGATCAAAATAATTATTATTCACAATGTTCAAAATATAATTATTTAGTTAATTTCCTTAAGATTATTTTGCTATCCTGTAGTACTCGAATTGTAAGCAAACTACCCCTAAAAAAGTACTGTTATTACTATCAATAGAATTCAGTTATTGTTGATTTCAAACTTTCATTAATAGCGAATCATAATAAAATTTAAATTATTGTTCAGCCCAAATATTATTGTATTTATTTATCATTATATTTTATTTGCTGAATATTTTATTCAACCAAAGCAGTTTATAGTTAAATATTCGTCATATCTCATTTCAGAATCAACAAAAAATAATATGCTAATAATATTATGCTGGGAAATGAAAAACAGAACATTCAAAAATATATTATTTTGTAACGAACAAAGTATATTCTTAAAAAACTTGATAACTTATAATCAGTGGCGTAGTTACGGGGAGGGTTTAGGGGGTTTAAACCCCTCCCAGAATCAAAAAATGAATGTGAAATTATAAAGCAAAAACGGCAAAATACATGTTTTTTTATGGAAACGTTTTTTCGTATTGTAATATTTGTCCTTAAGTTTTAAACAGTAATTTTTTAGACTATAAATCACACAAGTGGTACTTTAAAGAAATCTTTGTTCATAATTTTCAATACTTTATTCAAAAATAAAGATAATCTGTCGAAACATTTTGTAAAATGGCAAAATATCTCGTAAACAAGTTTTTTATAAAATCGATTTAATTAATTTCCCTTAACTCCAAAACTAATTGGACAAGAATTTTGAAATTTTTACCTATTATCAACAATAGTTAACACAGATTATTTGGTTACTACCTATTCTAAAAGTTATATTGTTTAAATCATGAAAGTGTCGACAATTCCTTATCATAGACGAATTTCGGATAGAATGTAAATATGTTACAACTGTTAAACATGCCAACTCAATATAAAAATGACAGTTATTGTTGTCTGTAATTAACGGAGACTCAGAATTGTTTGATTGAAGAAACGAATTATTGTTTCTTTAAAGTTCAACCCAACCATTAAGTATTCCGCCCGAGAAGCGAACAATACTGGCTTTTTAAGTTTTTATACAATAAGACAGTACTATAGAATTGTAATTTTCTGTTCTTCATTAGGTTTTATTCATTTTTCTAATAAAATGACAAATTTATTTAAAAACTAGAATTTATTGTAATTTTTTTTTTCATGAATTTTCAGAAAATTCAACTTTTTATGTATTCTGTAGATAACTTTAAATATGTTGGTTGAGAATAAAAAATATTGAGATAATTTTGTTTTTTAAATAAATATTTTAATCTATGAATATAAATATTGAAAACAATCATTAGTTATGAATTTTTTAAAACCCCTCCCAGAAAAAAATCGTATCTACGCCACTGCTTATAATTCACACTCTACCTGTACATCGTTAATACAAAAATTAAGTGTTTTTATACAAAATATTTTGAAGCATAATATTAATAATAATAAATACATGACCATAATGCCATATCATAAAAAGCTAAGTTAATTAAAATTAAAATTAAACAGTGAAAAACATAAATTCAGATCGTATTAATTTTCAATGAATGATAATGTAATAATAATAATAATAATAATAATAATTAGGTAAGTATAAGTGATAAGATGTATGCATTTTACCTTAGTGTATGTTTTAGCAATACTTTATTCATTTCATATATTCATGCATATATATATATTCATATATTGTTAATTAATAAATTATTATTTATCCGTTAGTGTTAGAGTATGTCGATTGACCAATGCAGCAAAAACTCTTTACCATTTTCAATAAAATCTAGAGTTACTACCGTTGTGTAAACTTATGATTCAGATTAACAAAAAAAAGCGTTTAAGATAATATAAATAATATAATAGTAGCAAAATCTTTTTTTAGGGGAATCAACATTAAATTGAAGTAGAGAAATATTTCTAGTAGAATTTACTATTAATAAGATATTTTTTCAATGGAATTCATCTTGTTTTAGGAGGTTTGCATATGCTTTTTTTGAAAATATGTTTGACTAGAGATTGAAACTAACTGATTCAAATATACCCGAACTATAGTTTTTCAAAATATATACATAATTATAAGCTATAAATATAATCGCAGACATAATTTTTATTCAGAAGATTTATTTTATATTTTTTCATACAGAATAAAATCAGAAGTAAATGAATTTAAAAAAATGGTCAAAATACTTAACTACAAAATTTTAATCACGCAAGTCAATTTTTTAAGTATGTATTTGACGTAGTGCTAAAAATTGTTTGCAGTAGCACACAATATGTACAGTTGTAATCTCATTAGCACAATAGTACATTTACAAGTGAGCAGTAGATTTTTAAACAATAATTTAAATATTATGATTGTATCATTGAATTTTGTAAGATACATAAAATAAAATAACTTTGACATCTGGAACTTTTATTGATATAATATGTACGTATCTACATACAGTTATCATTTCATTTCAAGATCAACTCTGTCACCAGGACACAGGACTCACTGTGAGGAAATGAAAATGGTATCAATGTGTGTTCCCTCATGCTTTACACAATAATTTTATTCACGAAAACAAGATTACAAAAGTATGCAGTTTTTAACAAAAATGATGATTTTAAAATGTATTTTATAATTCTTTTTTTGTTAACTTAATTATGTTATTAAGAATAAAAGAAATTTAAGTAAGCATATTTTATTTATTTATTTTTATTATAGTTAGGTATTTATATATAGACATATAGTTAATACCTATGTCTATTAATCTATGTGATATATGTTATAATTTGCATTGAATATTTATTGTTTAAACAACTTAAGGTAAAAAAAAGCGTGTACTTCGCTGGTCGGGGTGTTCTTCGCACGTCAAGTGAGATTCTCTTAACGGTTGTATTAAATTTTAAAGAAACGATAAATCATTTCTTCAATAAAACGATTCTGAACGAAGGAAGTTAATAATATAAGAAATAAAATAACGTGCGAACTGCACCGTACACTGTACACGGACATTTAAAACCGTAGTGTGTGGCCACGTTTATAAACACTGAATAGTATATCACTATTAATAAATATGAAACACGAATCCCTTTGTAAAAATATTGACATGATATATAATTATGTTGGGAACCCCACGATAACGATTAAGGTGCGCACTGATTGGGGTGGATGGTGGTCTTTCATGACGGCGGTCTTTTGTGAAGACGCGACGACGACTAAATGTTTATTGGTAGATGCCATATAACGATAGATGCCTTTAGATAAAGATTGAGGCGCACGGATAGGGGCGACGGTCTTTCGCGGTGCCAACTAGGTAGATGTCATATAAAACTAACGAATATCGTCGAAATTCTAACTTCAAACGGTTATAAAAAAAAAAAGTTGACTAACGATTTTCGAGATTTTTTCAGGTCAATTATTAGGCGTATGTGTCAGTGAAATAATATTGAATTTTCAAGTCGTAATATCAAAAATCAAAAATTTTATTACACAAAAACTAACAAAAAATGAGAAATTTCCGAAATTTTCAAATTGCCATACTTAACTCAAAATTGATCAAATCTTTTTGAAATTTTTATGAAATATTTTTGTAGCTATTTTTAATGGTTGGTGAAAATTTCAAGTATTTAGCTGCATTATTTTAGAAGTTATATCAAAAAGTAATTTTCAATTTTACGAAAATTTCGGTAATTGTGTATTTTGCCGTTTTTTGTCAATTTTTCGATAGTTTTTCCCCGTTTTTGGAAAAAATATTGAGAAATTGGAAAAAAGACCTCTTTAAAGTACCATCTGGGTACGATTCCGGTTCTATAGAGATACTGATCGAAACTTTCGGACAAGTATTTCTATACGAAAAATTGTTCACAGAAAGAGAAAAAATAATAAAATAAAAAATAAACATCATTGTAAAATCATAAGCTTCTTCACTTCGTTCAGAATCTAAAATATATCGTATATGCATTAGCAAAATACAAAAATTTTAGGTGTTGATCTGACGTACAGTAATCAGGATCTGAGACTTATTTTCAGGGGGAAGGAAAGGGAAAATCTTATATACCTATCTCAAGAAAAGAGTTAAAAAGATTGTTTTTGCTCGTACATCTTAATTTTATATTTATTTATTATTCTTTTGTTCTTTTGCTTTTTTAAGATTTTTTTATAAATTTGATAATATTTTCAAAATTATCCTTTGTAAGTGCCTGTTTGAAGTTACTACTTCGTTGATATTTTCCATATTTAATGATTGAGGTAAAAATGAAATTGTATTAATTCAGTATCAATTAAACAGTATAAAATAATTGTATGAATATGAATGGAAAGTTTTTATTTTTAATCAAACAAAAATTAATTATTACTACAAACTTATCATTTTGATTAAAATACAAATATTGTAAATAATTGAATAGTTTATATACAGAATAAAAATAAAAAAAGCGGACATACTTCGCACGATGGGTGTACTTCGCATGACGGGTGGTATTCTCTTGACGGGCGTATTAAATTTTAAAGAAACGATAAATCATTTCTTCAGTAAAACGATTCTGAACGAAG
>JAIPRM010013010.1:0-11722 GCA_025469315.1 Stegophylla sp. TES_Ste_2020 | reverse complement strand
ACCTCTCTAAAGTACAATCTAGAGGCAAATCCGGTTTCAAAAAGTTATTGATCGAAACTTTTGGACAAGTATTTCTATACGAAAAGTTGTACACAGAAAAAAAAACAAAAGAAAAAAAAAAAAGAAGAAAAAAAAATAATAAACATCATTGTAAAAACACTAGCTTCTTCATTTCATTCAGAATCTAAAATTGTGTCATTCAACCACTTTTTAGTTAAGACAAAAAAAAATTGTATTTTAGGTGGGGATTGCTACATCTAAGTTCAGCTAATTTAGTCCTGTGATCTTGTACAAATGTACAAGGCTATTATCAAAATTGATAATAGCCTTTAATGTTTAAGTACATTACAAATATTATTTATTCTTATATTTTGATTATACATTATTACTCCTTTGGTGATATATTAGTTTTTTTGAAAGAGAGAGGGAATACCTCTATTATGTATAATAAATTAGTTATTTTCTTCTTCTTCTCCTTTTTTTTTAACAATTCTGATCTTATTCAGATCTGCTTCACATGAGTTTGTTGAGAAATGATTCTATCCTTTGATATCGATAATTGACCCCAGTGATCAATTGAACGTAATTTTGTTTTAGATAATAGATTTTAGAATAGAGGTCCACAGTGTCTTCGGAAGCCATTTTGGATGACCTGTGATAAAAATTGTTATCATAAATAATATGTTTTCTTCCATTTTCGAATAAAAATACGATTTTTTATCAATTTTTACATGTTTACGTAAATTTGATATAATAATGGTAGATAAGGCTAAAGCTTTCTGTACTCTATGTCTAATTAATTTACTTACCCCTAATTTTTAATTTAAACAAATTAAAACAATATGAAATTTATGCTTTATTATTAAGTACGTTATTTATTATAATATGTTTTATGAAAATTATAATGTTAAAGCATTATAAGTTTTATATTTGATTTAGAGTAGAGCGAAGATACTATTGTTTTTACTTTTGTTTGTATGTATGTTTTTATTAGTGTGATTAAAAGTTTAAAATAAATGAAATTAAGAGTATTGTCATTGTTAAATATCTACGTTTCGGGGCGGCTGTCATGAAGGTAGCGTGGCCGAGTGGTCTAAGGCGCTGGTTTTAGGCACCAGTCCGAAAGGGCGTGGGTTCGAATCCCACCGCTGCCATGCTTACTTTTTATATTTTTTTACTACTCTTTTTGTTATTATATTGAATGTATTTGAGATTTGTTTAGATGTTTTCTAAACAATTTTTCTATTTTTTATGGCATTATTGAAACATACATGAAAAATACTAAATAGGTAATGTAATGTAATTACAGAATTTTAAATTTCAAAGTTTTGAACATTGCGTAAGAATTTTGTATTTAAAATGTATTCGTTTACGAAGTTTTATGTAAATCTTTCATTTCGTATAACTATTTTCAAACCATATTATTATACACTGTATTATACTAGCTAATAGCTATTATAGACTTTGTAGTTTCAGAAAATGTGTATTTCTACTAATTTAAAAATATCAGTGTGAGGCGTATCACTTAACTTTTATAATACTTGCTGATGTGCTTAGGTACTGGGTATATTATTATATATAAAGGTAATAAACTAATAAGATAAGTTTATCTTATTAGATAGGTTTACTTACATTTTTTTTTTCATATTCTAAGTTCCTTGTATAGAATTGGTTTTTATTGGTATTTATTTATACGTGGTTATTGAACCGATACCCAAGTAATAAATCCGTGACTTATTACCAAATAGGCGATTTAGTAACCACTTAGATATGCGAATATCGATGAAAATTTTGGTGGCAGCGAAGAAGAAAATGGTCCAAATAATATCCAATAATAATTATTATCCGTTTTCTATCCGTTTCATCGGATTTTACGGGTATAAAGTTGTTTATGTTTTCAAATAATATACGTTATGTACATTTAAATTTATTCACACATCATTTTTTATCAGATATTTATTTTATTTATAATATACAACAGGTTTGGCAAAGAATAATAATAGCTAGCTAGTATTATAGGAAACGAAATATTCAGTTTATTTTTATCTTAACTACTTACTGTAATCCTCCAATATATATATATATATATGTGTGTATATTATGTTTAGTTTGTACCACGAAAAGTGGCAGCTGAACGTCCATGCGTTCTAGTTTTTCGATGTAGTGCTTATTACATATTTTACCGAACTTTTTCCAAATGTTTCGTTTTTTCGTAATATAAAATTTTTATTTTTAACACCATGTTTATATATAACATATTATGTTGATTCTTACTATTTGTTTATTATATAAAAATAATGCAACACAAATAAGCTTAATAACTTTAATTATATATATTATATTATACATATATTATAAATACTTTATACTTTATAATCAATATTATCTTCGCGATACAATGAGAACCATTATCTATGAACTGTTGAGATCCGTGGGAGGGGGAAGTTATGACGGCCACCCGCTGTCATAAGTGGCGACTTTTCATGGTGTGAACTATAAATGATAATAGTCCGCGACTATTAGATTGTTATAGTATGTGTAATGTAATAAGTGTAATACATATTATAATGTCTTAACTATTAATATTTAACACAATTTAATTCTAAAAAGTGTCACAAATATTGCTCTCCTGCCTATTATTATTGTTTAAAAGTTAATTGTAGTGTCTGGATTGAATATTTTTAAGTTGAAAAATCGATATTTTTTGGGTTATAAAACCATGTAAATATATTATAATGAGTAAATTAAAATAGATTTTGAAAATTATATTAAAATAAATATTTTATTGGTTATAATGAGTAGGTAATCTACATGGTGATTTCTTAAGCGTACCCACCCCATTTTTGGCCGTAAAAATGGAAAAATTTGAATTTTTTTTCCGAATATTCAAGTCAATATAAAAACTATGTTTTCTAGAACCAACCTTTTTTTTCATGTCACCTGGAGGATGTCCTGTGGTGAAACAAACTTTTTCTTTTAAATGGTACTTCCTTATTTCAACTACGGAGTATTATTATTATTATTATTATTTAGATCATTTTTCTGTGAATTTTGATGTATTGAAATCAAAATGCGTACCAATAGTTTATATTTTACAATATTGCAAACGAATTAGGTTTTAGCTGGTAAAATCGTACATTCATAATATGTACGTATAACATGTTGGTAATTAAAATATGTGTCCAAGAGAGGGAATCTAAAAAAATATAATTTATTAGTTGCAAGCGTTTAGTAGATGGTAAATTGGCTTAATAGATTGTCGGTCTTATGCGTTTATATGTAAGTTTTACAAAAATATCTTGGTTTAGTCGGTGAGTAGCAGTCGAGCAACAAAAATGTTCGGGATCGTGCGTTATCGAGAAGTTTTTGCGCCATGTACACTCGTAGCTTTAGTAGGTTTCTAATTTTACTGTTCAAAACGGATGTCAATGAAAATTGTATTTTCACACTCATGACTTTCGTTAAAGTTTCAATAAATAAATAAAGTTTTTGACTGAAAACCGTATAATTTCCTTAATCATTTACTAAAATATTTTCTTGCACTTACACGCACGGTCATAAATAGAAGAAATAGAATTACACGTTCCAAAACTGTTCTTAATCCCGTCTGTCTAAATGCAGCTTATGAATGCCATTTTTTGGAAGTGGGTTGTACGTGAGAATAGTAAAAGTTTAACGGCGCGGTGCACGACGAGTTGACGTGTATGTGTGTGTGTGTGTGCACCTTACCGGTTTATGTTTTTCAATTGCATTGTTTTATAATAATATATATGTAGGGCGATTCACCCTCTATTTTGGTGTTCAACTTACTATAAAAACTATATTTTTGATAACATTTTTTTTTCATGTTACCTTAAGGATGTCCTGTGGTAATACAAACTTTTTTTTTTAAATGGTACACCCCTCCCATTATTTAATTACGAAATTTTATTCAGGTAATGTTTTCGTAAATTATATAAATTTATATATTAAGGATAATAATCTCTTGGGCACATATTTTAGTCGCCAACGTATTACGTAATTATTACGAATCTATGATTTTACCAGTTAACACCAATTAACTGGCAATATATAAACTACTCTTATGAATTTTGATTTCAATGTATCAAAATTCACAGAGAAATGACATGAATAGAATTTCGTAGTTAAAATAGGGGGAAGAGGGTGCCAATTGAAAAAAAAGTTTGTACATCACAGGACATCCTTAAGGTGACATGAAAAAAAAGGTTATGGTTAACGAATTTTTTTATAATAAGTTGTACAATATTTTTCCATTTTTTTTTTTTTTTTTTTACGTCCAAAAACGGGGGGTGAGCGTGCTTAGCGAACCACCCTGTATATAATATTGTTAATGCGTTATCGTTGTTATTTTTATAATATTTATTATCATATGGTGTCGTGTGCAGCGGCTTTGTGCGCGTGTCCGTCGCGACGACGTTATTTGCACGCATAAGATTAACTCTAATCGCACTCGTAAATATAAACGCATTCGTCAAACTTTCTCGATACAATATAATATTATTAATATTATCGTACACGATAATGTTGTTATTATAAACGAATAAAAAAATATGAGAGTAAAAGAAAAAAAAAAAAAAGTGATTTCTCGCGTGGTGCGTATCGCGGGCGCCGCCGCCGGGGTATATCGTTCGTCCGCCGCCGCCGCCGCCGCCGCGTCTTCTTGGCGGTAGGGGAAAACAGGTGTTTCGTCTGGCGGTGCCGTCGCCGCCGAAGCAGACCGTGCCGTGCCGTCCTAGTCGCGAGTGTCAGTCCCGATCGCGCCGGCCGTGGTCTGCTGCGTCGTCATCGTGTGCGCGTGTTGTGCGTGGTCGTCGTCGTCGTCGTGCGGAGTGTTAAACTCACGCGGTACACAGTATAAAACAATATTATAACAGAACACACGTTGTCGGGTAATATTTTTTTTTCTGCATCTGGCGTACACATCACACACACCCCGTACACACATGCGCGGCGTCTGCGGTGGCGTCGAGTGCGCGATATGAACCGGGGCCCTACAGTCGCCCAGTCGCTACCCGTCGATCGCTATGCCGGCAACTGTCTGATTAAACCGTCGTACTATTGCGGCGGCGGCGGCGGCGTCGCGCAAAATGCCGCATTGGAACAGCAGCAGCAGCAGCAGCCGCCGCGGTGCCGGTACGACGCCGCCGTCGGTGGATACCATCATCACAGTCCGACTCCGTACCAGCACTATCAGCAGTTGCAAGAATGGTACGGCCGGACGGCGTACTGGCACCACCACCACCACCACCATAACAATCAGACCGTCGGCGTCAGCAGCAGTGGACCACCGCTGGCTGCGACGGATAAGGCGAACTTTGCCGCTCACAAGCACGGTGCACCGCTGATACAGGCTGCCAAGTACAACAGGGCCGGCGGCGGCGGTGGTGGACCGGGGAAGAAGTACGCGAAAAAGGCGCCGGCGGAACAGCTGTCGACCAACAACGGCGGCGGCGGCGGCGGCGGTGGCAAGAAGAACGACGGCGGTAGCGACGAGAGTTCCGGTGCCGCGTCCGAGAACAGTTTGCCCCGGATAATAAAGCCCCGGAAACGCAGGAAGAAAGAACGGAAACCCGTGCCACCCGCCGCCGTTCAACAGCCCTTGGTCGTCGTCGTCACTCCGGAACGGGCTGCCGCTTCTTCCGACCGACCGACTTCGTCGCCGTCGCTGCAGCAGTCCGCGTCGCCACCGCAGCGCCCGATGACCGTGTCGCCTGTGCAACTGCAACTGCAGACGGACGTCGTGCCGTCATTCGACACGATCCGGTTGTCGGCCGACATCAAAGCCGTGAGCTTGGAAGACGTGTCCACGTGCCAGTGCGCGTGT
This sequence comes from Stegophylla sp. TES_Ste_2020, assembly GCA_025469315.1. NCBI lineage: Eukaryota > Metazoa > Arthropoda > Insecta > Hemiptera > Aphididae > Stegophylla > Stegophylla sp. TES_Ste_2020. Next base: position 5,877 of record JAIPRM010013010.1, on the reverse strand, counting down.
TGCGATCCGGTGGGCAACGTGTGGGACGTGGGACGCCGGTGTTTCTCGCCGTCGCTCACCCGACCGGAGCCGGCCCGGAGGAGCTGGAGCGGCGAACCGTCGTCGTATGCGCTGCAGTCTTCGCCGCCGTACTCCAAGACCGCCGCCGCCGCCACGGTGGCCGAGTACGCGAAACCCGAAAACGCCTCCTCGCCGCCCGCCAGGATCAGGACGCACAGCCTGGAAGTGTCGTCCGAAATCGTTACTTCGCACAACGGCCACAGGGATATCGAAATCAAGTTTTTCACCATGCCCATTGGCGGCCACTAAAGTGGTTATCGGTGACGACGATGTGCGGCGATGCAGTTCTCCGCAAAACTCACTTTCCTAACATGTCGTCGCGTTTCCCCTTAAATCGATTGTGTCTGTATTGAGTTACTATCACATTTCATGTGATACGATAATATGTTCTTTTATTTTATCGCTTATTTATCATATTATGCACTCTTTTATCATATGCCATTTTAAATATTTAAATTATTTTTTTTTTCCATAGGAAACGATCGTTTTTAATTTTTGGCTTTTTTTGTTACGCATCTTTCCTTTCTTTTTATTGTTTTCTTTCGATCGTACGGAATCGCGAGATGTTTTTATTCATGTGTTTTAGTGGTCTCAAAATTATAATTTATATTATTATTATTATTATTATTATTATTATTATTATTACGATGACGACAATATTATCACTAATCGTATGTAGGCTTTTTATTTATTGTATTTCCGTTTTATGCAGATTTCCCGCCGTCAAATCGTTCCTAGGTTATGGTTCGATTTATTTGCAATACCTATAACTGTATTTATTGTTTTTAGTCTTATTGGAAAATGTTTAAACATTGTATATTAATATTTATGTAGAAATAAGTTACATTGACTTGTAAACAAATCAGATGTACAAATGTTGTTGTGTATATTATGGTAAACACATTGTATATGCCGCTTATATATGACTTTATGGTAAAAAATGTATACATAGTGTTTTACACATACATGTAGCACTTTATACGCGCATTTCAAAGGTTTGATAAGAAACTGTGAAAATTTGACCTTATTCAGAAGTGTTCTTTTTTAAGAGTATTTTATAATTATGTATTATACGTTTTCTTTGATATGATATTCTTGAAGACGACGGATAAACATATTTCCTTTTATTATATACATTCGGTTGGTACGATGTAATGTATATATATATATACATACATATTAGGTATAAAGTTTTCGTGAGCGTGTATTTATTTTATTTCGATTAAAATCAATATTAAGAGGTTATTGAATAAAATATAATAACGCGATCAAAATGTATTTTATTACTGAATCGAGGTTTTTTGTGTTGGTCTTATTTTCACGGTCTCATGTGTTTTTGATATGTTATATTTGCCATGGCGTCATATATGGCTGTCGGCTTGTTAACATAAGTCTGATATTTTTAACTTTTTATCTATAAAATTATAATGGCACTTAAAATTGAAGTTGTGCTTAATACTTTGATGTGAATTTTCACTTGGGTTTTTATTATTGTAATCGCTTAGTATCTTATCCGGCGGGTTTAAGGTGAATAATTATCTTACTTTAACCAATTATAAAATATATATTTGTGTTTAACATTCAAGTACCTATTGCATTTTCGCAAAGATTTAAGGTAATTATTGTTATTATTTATTATTATTATTATTATTATTATTATTTTTTTTTTGTAAAATAAGCCTTTTTTGTGATTATTTATTTTAATTTTAATTGTAGTACTTATAATTTCTACATTATAATTTCATATTTAATCATTAATATTGGAATTTATAGTTTACCAAACATTCAAAAAAGGAAAATATATAAAATAGAAATTTGTTAAAAATAGTTCTTGTTTTTAAGACATTTATAGATGTTGTATTTCTTGTGATTATTAGTGACAAATAATAATAATAATAAAAAAAAAAACAGTAATCATTATAAAAACGGTAATCATTTTTTATTTATTTTTTTAGTGGTACCGTGTGTAATCGATTAACCTATACATTTCTTGCTAGTTGCAGCGCAGCGCGTTCGGTTTGAATAAGTTTAAAAAAAAATCTTTATTCAAATCAAAACCTATATTGATTCTCAGTTGTAGTCTTCGTTATTCAGTTTTTGCGTATTTGTTTTAGGTTTCAAACTATTGATTCATTTAAAAATAGGTCATATTAATCTCAAGATTTATTCTATTTTGTATATTCTATTTATTTATATCCATCAGAAAATGTTATTAATTGAACATAAACAGGTACAGAAAAAAATGATATGATTATCACGAGCGAATCGTTTTGAAAAAAATATGAAATCTTACGTTTCCTCGGATGAAATATATAACTAGCTCTTTTTAGTTTTAATATATTGTTTATTATAAGATTTTTTCCGAAAAATGAATCATTTGCGAGACAATTTCTAATTTTTGTTGAGTGTTCACTCCACTATTATCGAGTTGTTTTTAAATATTAAGAACGAAACAGCCTCACGTGTGATTACATTTAAACGTTTTGAAAATATAACAAATATTATCTGACTAATGAAAATAATTGATTAATATTCTCGGGTATATACTGTATTTTGTGGGTGTACCGTTAAATGTTCAAATTGCGTTGATAAATCGATTTTTACGAACATTTTTCTTGAGGTAATCCTTTTAACAGAGGCACGTCATGCTAATTGCCTAGGAACCAAACAGTAACCAATTGCCTGGGTACCCACTGTACCTTAGTACATTCGTTGTACTTTAGTTTTCGATACATGCGTATTGGAATCAATGTGTTTGGACGAGTAACTAATTCCATTATACTTTATTGTGTGTGGGCTATTCGCTGCTAATGGTTCTCATGCGTGATGTGTATGTTGTGTTTTCGTCTCGCACGTCATCGTTTATAAATCATTAAAATTACAATCAACAATTTGACTGCTGATAAACTAAATTTAAATTTTAAATTTAATTATCGCAACGTACTTCGGTATGGGTAATGTAAATAATATTACCAAATACATTTTTAGTGGGTTCCTAATTGAATGTGTATGTGCTGGTAGAATAATGCAATGGTAATAGCATAATATTCTCTATAACTTGTGTTATTGTATAATATCGTATATAGTAGTGCAGTGTAAACAGTGTGTACGTGCTGTGGAAGTATTAATTAATATTAAGTAGTTACACGCAGTATGCGCTATATTATATTATATGTGTTCGAAATTATGTGTAATAAACGATTCTTGTTATTTTGTACGGTAATTATTTTTCTACACAATTTGTAATGCATAATATAATGTTTGTATCATAATGACCCGTCCCGGAGGGATGGACGAATATTGCAAGACAACAGGTGGTCTACTAATAACGTATATAGTTTTTTCGTTTTGTTGAAAAAAATACACACCTGTGTACACGGCTGTACTACAGTGTACACCCTACATACGAGGGACGTGAAAAAGTGTTAATGCGTGAAACAAAAGGTGTTCCTGCTGTCGAACGTTGGTAGTTTGTTACGGGGGGGTGGGTAGGGGGGATTTATGTTCGGGGTTGAAAGTCGAAACCGGTTTGTTCTATTCCACTGCTTATGTCACACAATGGACAGGGCCTGTAGCGGGGTTGGTATTGTATTGCAGTTGAATTAATCATAATAATAATAATAATAATAATATAATATGTGTACATACACGTCAACACATTAACCCCAATATGTGTGTTGTTCAGCTCAAGGCGATTTTCTTTTGTGACGTGTTTTCACGTTTTTTTGTTTACAATTAAATGTTATGTAATAGCTCGTATACTCATAGTACTCGCGATTACTGTATTTTTCTGACGTTACTCGTTGAAATATCATTTATATTCACGTTGCTTTTCTGATTCTGAGTGAAGCGACGAATAAATTGGTTTAACGATTATGTGTTATTTTAAATAAATGATCAGTTTTCAGGATTTTGGATAGTAAAAAAAAAAAAAAAACAGTCAAACATTGTCTTTCCATCTCTCTGTCGATTAGAAATGTCTTCTATTCCGATACATTGGAGTGGACATTTCCGAAATTCTCAATAGTTTTCAATTTTTTATACCTATATCATTTGTTCGGCCGAAGATTTCTGTTATAACGGTAAAATTTGTCAGAAACCATATTTCGTGAAATCGATTTTACTTATTTATTTTGAAATTGAAATTTATATTCTTAAATTACAGATATATTCTACCTTAAGTTGCCAATATTCACCAATATCTTGTCTGAAGAGTGAAGTGACAAAGTATAAACATTGACCACCAATATCTTATATTGGCATTTTATTGTTATTTTATTTGTTATTTTTCGGAGTATATTGAAGGTTTTTGTTGATATTTATTTATAATATAAAGTATGTCGTTTTGACTGTATCTGACAATAATAAAAAATAAAAAAAAGGACGTACCTACTTCACGACTTGGGGTAATTTTCGCTCCTATCTCTTATCTCGGGTGGAGTACTCTTGATGGGTGTATGCATTTTAAAGAAACGATAAATCATTTTTTCAATAAAACAATTCTTAGCGGAACCTCAATTAATATAAGTACCTATAATAATATATTTTATATAACTTATAATAAATATATATTTAACAAATTTTATTTCATTATATTGAGTACTCGATAATTGTGTGTTTATGTGTTTTTGTTAGGCAATAATAAATGTCTTCATAGAAATACTATAGGCAATAAAAGTCTATTACAAAATATGCATAAATCATCAACTAACCTTTAATTGGCATTTTGGTGTTCTTATGGGTATAAGAGCTAATAATTTGAGCAATTAATAGATTTTATATTTACTTTTCCAATAGTACATTCGAATATAATCTTACTTGTTTTTCAAATGTCTAGTGTAAGTCCAATACTATTATTTAATAACAAATTAATCCATGCCTATTTTTATTTATGGTAAATTATTTCTGGTATATTTTCTGTACCTACTTGTTCCTATTTGTTTTCAATCAAAACCTTATAAAATTTTTAATTATTCGTTCGCTAACAATTTTTTTCTATCAAAATACTCGCAATGTAATACTTCATTAATATACCAAGTTTCATACAAATTGACGGTACCAATTATTTTTTATGTGCGTTGAAGTATGTAATTTTGTGTAAATTTAATGAATTCCGTCAAAATTATAACTTTTAATAGTAATAAAAAAAAACTTGACTTACGATTTTTAAGATGTTTTCTGTACTGTTAGTAATACATAATATGACTATGTTTGTATTAAATGTTCAGGTCTTAATATCCAGAAATTAAAATTTAATTAAATAAAAACCTGAAATTTTTTTTTAAGTTACTGTACTTACCTCAAGTATTTTTGAAAATTGTATGAGGTAAGATTTTATGCTCGTGACTATTTTTCTAGTAGTTGGTAAACGTGTTAACTTTCCTGCTCTATTATTTTTGAAGTTATGTTAAAAATTTAAATCGAATTTAAGAAAATTCAGGTTATGTCGTTTTTTTACCAATTTTTGGGTGATTTTTGTATGCGTTTAGAAATAGTGTTGAAAATTTTGAAAAATGACCTTCAAAAGTATCAACTAGATAACATTTTGATCATTAGAGTTACTGATCGAAACTTTTGGACAAATATTTCTACTCGACCTTGTGATTGCTTACGTACGTAAAAAAAGAGATTACCAATACATTTTTCGCTACGTTCAGAATTTAAAAGCCGGACATACTTCGCACGATTGGGTGTACTTTGCACGACGGGTGGTATTCTCTTGACAGGCGTATTAAATTTTAAAGAAACGATAAATCATTTCTTCAGTAAAACGATTCTGAACGAAGGAAATTAATAATAAAAAAAAAATTTCAAAAA
>JAIPRM010013009.1:0-11723 GCA_025469315.1 Stegophylla sp. TES_Ste_2020 | reverse complement strand
TAAAAAAATGTATTACAATTTATTACAAACATGTTTTTTTTTTCATTTTTTAATGTAATCAAAAGTTAAAATAGTAAAAATGCTTTTCAATTTAAAACTTCAAAAATGTAATCTGTCGGGATTTTGATCTATCGGGATTTTGAACTGTGGGGATTATGAACGTCGGGATTTTGATTGTCGGGATTTTGACTGTCGGGTTTTTGACCCAGACCCGTATCATACAAATGGTTTATCAAAAGTATAATGTTCTAATGACATCATTTTGACACTTGATAAACTATATGTAGTGAGAAATATATATTATGTTTTTAAAATAGATAATTTGAATTCTGAGAGGAAAAAATTTGTTTTTTATGCGTGTTTTCTTTTTCTATAATAAATGCAACATGACAGTAGAATTCCATTTTTTGTTAAACATTAAACATTTTGAGATCAGATTTGAATTTGTCACGAAGTCAGCTGTATATCAATTTATCCATTTTTTAAACAACTTTCTTCTAAAACTCATAAATTGTATTAGAATAATTAATAAAAAAAATACGTTATCATAACCAATTTTATTATATTTTTGACAAAATAGAAGTGAAAATTCTGATAATTTTTAGTTAAAGATCATGACGGTTTCAAAATCCACATTACACTACTCACGTGATCGGTAAAATAGACAAAAAAAATAAATCCATAGCTATATTTCACACGTGAAAGACGAAGACAACACAATATATCGGTAATCGGTAAATTATTCCCTTAATGTAATATTACTACGTATATTTTACATATATTATATATGATAAGCGCGCGTATGTGTGTGTGTGTGTGTGTCAGTGTACAAAAGGAGGATTTGAGGGTCAGATTTCCGGTTTTTTTTTTTTTTATTTATACATTTTAGGTATTAGTACTTATGGCTAAGAAAACAATAATATCCGTTTACATCAAGCTGGATTTCAATAAAAAAAAAAAAAATTTTAGAATAATATGATGGAACAACAAATTATCGGTTGAAAAAAAAAATTTTAAACTGTATTGATCGTCCCAAATGAAATGTTAATAAAGCAACCATTAGTTCTTTCTTTAAGAATCTATGCATATACATTTTTTTTAATTGTCAGAAAAATACTACTGCACGATTACTGGATGTTTTCCTGAACCCGTTTTATCGAATAATCATTTTCCCGAAAGACCATTTCACTAAAGCCAAAATCAGGAATCCATTTTCTCAAAAACTTTTTTCACCAATGGTATTATTCACGAAAATGATTTACTTATATTATTTAAAAAAATATCAATGTTAAATTATTAGTAGGTATATAAAACTTTTATTATATACCTACTAAATATTAAGAAAAATGTATAATGTATTAAAACAATTAAAAATTAATTTTATAAAAATGAGTATTTAGAAAATATTGTATTATTAAATACCATGATATTAGAGTGACGTTGTGAGTTATTGTTCTTAAAAAATCAAGAAAAATGTCCATTCAAAATATAAGATAACTAGAGTAATATATATAATGATGCGATGATGTCTTGTTCTGTGGTTACACGGTCGCACACACTTGCTTATAGGTAAATATGGCAAATAATAATTAACTATCAACTCTTTTTCGAACGTTCAAATATGATATAATGTGATTTTTATATAATATCTAACTGATTTTTCATATACTGCAATAAATTATACACTGCATTTATGTTTTATGAATTCGGAATTTTAGTTTTCGGGAAATGGTCTTTCGGGAAAATGATTATTCAGGAAAACGTGTTCGGGAAAAAGGTCTTCAGGAAAATGGATTCGGGATTTTCGTTTTTGTGAAATGATTTATCGGGAAAATAATCATTCGGGAAAATGTTCGGGTACCCTATTGCACTTTCAATAAACATCGATAAACAAATACTACTAATTTTTTAGATTCTGAGCATAGCGAAAAAGCTTATGATTTTACAATGATGTTTATTTATTTATTTTTCCCTTTCTGTTAACATTTTTTCGTATAGAAATACTTGTCCAAAAGTTTCGATCAGTATCTCTATCAGTATCTAAAATCAAACTCAGATAGTACTTCAAACAAGTAACTTTAAAAATTTCTCAATACTTTTTCCAAAAACGAGGATAATCTGTTAAAAAATTGACGGAAAACGGCAAAATATACTATTACCGGAATTTTCGTAAAATTGAAAATTATTTTTTAGCATAACTTCAAAAAAAAATGTAGCTAGAAACTTGAAACTTTCACCAACTACTAAAAATAGTCACGAAAATACCTCATAAAAATTTCAAAAAACTAGATCAATTTTGAGCATAGCGTTTTAAGAATATTAGAAAATTTTTCATTTTTTGTTAGTTTTTATTAAATACAATTTTTCATTTTTGATATTAAGACTTGGAATTCTAATGAGATTTCACTTACATATAAGTTTAATTAACCTGAAAAAATCTCAAAAATCGTAAGTCAACTTTTTTATCTATAATCGTTTGAAGTTAGAATTTTGACGAAATTCGTTCATTTTACCTAAAATGACATATATTAACGTACATAAAAGAAAATTGGCTTGACTAATTTTTTTTGAAATTTGGTACATAGGTGGAGAATTCGGAAAATTTCGAAGAAAGTACGGAGAAATATGATATATTTATAGTTTACTGATGCTCAAGGAGGTTGATGTTTTATCGCCATCTTAAGCATTTTTCGACGCTGAGTAGAAAGGTGTTTACTAAAATCCGTGCGGATCAATAGTTTTCTAATTATTCGCTTTGAAAATTTAATATTTCCGGTTATTTTATTTATACCGATAGTATTTCAACGGTTTACATCGCTGTATTTTGTAGTCTAGTAGCTAAGCCATATTTCTCGGTTACAACTGTACCTTAAATCCAGTAAAAAATATTTTTTTGCACTTTTTTCAGTCGTGACTGACCAGAATTGACACGACAAACAGTAGCATAAATTATATTATTGCGAATTAATTTACAATAGTTGATATTTTATACTTAGCATTTTTCAAAATTTGTATTATTTCAAAGGGTTTACACTTGCCACCATTGTTTCCTCCCCCAATTTTGACCACAACCCCCTCCCCGATCTTGACCTCGATGGAGGACTCCTCCAATCCAAGACCCTGCACCCCCACCTAATCCGACCTCTACCTTAACCCGACTCTGACTCTACACCCAACCATGATCTCGATCTCCCTCCACGACACAAGACCCTGCACTTGTATCATTACCACCCTACCACGTAACCATGGTATCCATGATTACTTTGTAACTATGGTAACCATGGTAATCATGGTAAGGGGGTAACCATGACAACCACGAGTAAAGTAAAGTGTATACAAGAAAACCGGACACATTTCTCTCTTTGAGTATTCAGGTATTCTTCGCTCCTCGGGTCATATACTCTATATTGTTCTTTATATTGTTAATACTTCGCTTAGAATCGTATTATTGAAGAAATAATTTATCGTTCCTTTAAAACAACACACCGATCAAGATTATGTCCGGCTTTTTATTTTAACATATCTACAAGTGTTTTATTATTATAGTAAAACATTGTCGATCATCACTCAGATTTAACAAGTTTTAATAAAGTATATCATTTAATTTATTTCTTCAAAAACAAACAAAGAATAAGAACTTGATAGTTGTAAATTCTAGGCGAAATAGTTATAGATGGATATTATAATGACTAATAATTCACCGTAGATTTAATATTAGAGTCAGTTTGAGCGGGAGAGGGTAGTTTGCGCTAGTTTTATTACTTGTAATTTGTGCCACAATGAGGTATATTTATGTGCGTATATAATTTGCGTTTAACTAGAAAAATATAATATGTATATTGCGCCACGTCTAAAAAATGATTTTAGTAATTTTCGCCACGATAGAAAATGATATATAATGTGTAATCTACTTACGGTGCCTATTATATATTTTTTGGGGGTCGTTTTTGCCGCAAATTACGAACGCCCAGTTAAGCAGTAGCCATTTTCGTGAAAAATTATTTTAAATATTAATCCTCCACTCCGTACATGTGCCACTGCGCATAGTGTGTACTACAAGACCAAAAAGACCAAAGTTCTAAAATAATTTAATTCTTGTTTACTTTGCCGAGGACCAAATTGCTGCATACCCAACATTTAACATCATTCATGACATGTGTATTAATATTGTTAGGCTAAAACACGTGTCTCCTATTACACCGATATACTATTATTACTGTTATATACGCGCGTGCATGTTTGTATGTAGATTGTAGGTACAATATTATCATATTATTATTATTATCATTCGGTCCTCCATTCGCCTGTGTAATAATTATTATTGAAATTGCACCGTACGACGCGCGATTGATTAGGTGTGTAGTCGATGTTCACAGTTAATAATATTCACCATATTTGTTGTAACACCCCTGAAGTGCGGGAATTCGCATATCGTGTTGAACGCATTTCGTTTGTAGTTGACTTGCAATATTCTGTGTGTGTATGTAAGGACTATATAATGCAGAGTTGATAAAGAATATGATTTTTTTATAAAAAAAAATGAAATGTTTTAATTATTTTAAACATGTTTTTTGTGAATAAAACAAGTTTTTTAAAACATTTTTTTTTCCAATTGTTTCAAACATGTTCAAGTCATGATTTAATCGAGTCTAAAGTAAAAACGTAAATTTATTATGTACCTATAAAAATAATATAAATAAATAAGAAAATAAAATTATTATTTACAATAATAAAATAATAGGAACATGAGTATGAGTACCTATATTAAACTGAAATTATTAAATGTAGTAGTGTAAGTATAAGAACTAAGGAGTTATTTGTTTATAAGGGTGTATGTAAACTCCACCGATTATTGTTAATTACCTATGTAAAATCCACCGGTTACGTATGGTTAGAGAAAAAGGTAATGTGTAAACTCCACCAGTTATAATAGGTCAAGATAACGGGCAGTACGTAAACTCCACAGATTTAATAATTTACATTATTATCAGTGGAGAAATAAATTTATACATTTTTTAGAAATAGGAGATGTTTGTGGGTTTTTGGTTCCAAAAGTGTTCATGCCATGCAAAATAGTTTCCGCTTTTAGGATTACGATTCAAGTTGGTTTAAGTTTTTAGTTTGGAATTGATGTTCGGTTAGGGGTTGTTTTTAATAGTCTATTACACTTGCAACATTATGATGAAACCATAGATACTTAGTTTAGTAAAATGGTACCATTAGTAGAAACATGTATGTCTTACAATATCCATACATAAAGTTTAAGTTAGAACTTTAAGAATTTAGATTGGTCTAAAGTGTATGTTTCTTCGTTTCTGGTGGTTTACTATAATACAAGTCTACAACCACTATGTAAATATGCAATCAATAATTAATGAATTAGTGAAAAGTCTAAAACACAACATAATAATTGTTAAATATATTAATTAATAGCTAATAAATTATTGGTAAATTTTTTTTTTTTTTGTTTCAAAAAAATTGTGTTTTATTTTTTATGTTGTATAAATTATTTTTTTTAAAAAATTTAAACCAAACTATGTTTCATTAACTTAGATGTTTAAAACAAAATGTTTTAAGCAATGTTTCAACTCTAATTATTTATTTATTTATATGTATTACGGAAATATTATATTCCAATTACAATTTAATAATAAGACAGTGTGTAAAGTTGCGCATAAAAATACAATAAAAACTCAAAAATATAATACGGTAGGTAATACAGATAATTAAAACAAAAAAGAAAAAAAAACATAGTTAAATATAATTAAGAAGTTATGTGCATAGTAGGCCAAGAATAGATACTTACTATATGTTAGAAAAACAATAACTAACTTAGATATTATGTTAGTACGGAAGAGATCAATTTCATGCATACTATTATGAATATTTCCTTCAGACATAAGAATATTACCTGGAGAAAACACTAAATAATTAGTTTTCGCATTAGTAACATAAAATATATCTTTATTTCTAGAATTGATTGGATTAATTTTGAAAAATATCCGTTCGATAAGTTCAAGACAGTCTATACCGTTATTAAGCAGCTTAAATAAAAATTTAATGTTTAGTAAAAAAATCGCTTATTCAGTGGAGGTATATTAAAAAACTATTAACACCATCATATTCAAAATGAGGAATTCTTTCTACACAAGATTTGTAATGTGATGCATTCACGTTTTTTCTTTTTTTACATTACACCGTATTTCAGAATACCGTAATTGATTTCAATTGAAGTTTCAAGAAACAAACAAATAAACGTTTATTATTAATAATTTTTATATTTAAGATTTTGTCATTGATGGGGTACACTGCATATTTTTCGCTAACCCATGGTGTTTTTTATAATATTGTTCTCACCCGTAATCTTTTCAGCTATTCCTATAGATAGCCATAAAAACCTTAAAGTATAATGCTAATATTGTTTAAATAAAACTCAATATAACAATATAATTTATTTCGTAGGGGTATACTACTTAGTGACCTTTACATTATAATCATCCAATTGAATATATTTTGTCTCTTAAACTAACAATAATATAAATTTTGAAGGTGGATTGAGAACAAAATAATAAACAAAATATCATTTATATTGATTTATAATAAATAAAAATACTATACAATATAATCCTACATCATAATTTTATACGTAAGTTCGAAAGAAAAAAAATTAAAAAACATAAACAAATAACCACATTCAGTGAAACATTTCTGCATCATGTGATGAACTTTTTAAGGGATCAAATCTTCAATCATTTCATTAAAATATAGACAAAATATAAGATGGCTGAAATTTAACGTTGAGAATAATAAATTCATGTGATTTTCATTCATCGTTGGTCGCGGTTACGGACATAGAATATAAACTTTCACTCATGAAAATAAAAATAAATATATTGTAAAATATTTAAATTATAATCTAGCACTACACATTGAAAATTTGTCGTTCTTCAAAAAGTGCTAATTGTGACAATAGTTATTCCCTTTCCTGGTGTTTAAATATGCCACTGATGTATATGGTATACGTACGTGGAACGAACGTTTAATAAAATAACGTAAAAAGAACAAAATTATACGCCAGCACCTAACGGCATGTCAAACATTTTATATTGGTGATCACGTCAAGAAATATGTCAGTTGAAATAATTTTCTATTTCCTTTTACGTTCTCTTAGACCGGAATTCTCATATGCGTGTTACCGCTCATTTTTACTGTGGCAAAAACTACATTTTATCAGAAACACCGAACCTTTTTGATAGAGTACCCACACACTTTTTTTACAGTCAGTCGTTCGTGAGTGGAATCTTAAAGACTAACTATATGTTCATACAGCACACCTGTATACCAAAATAAATCTTTTTAAATAATACGCATTTCAATAGAGCTCTTAAATTTAAAATGTATTCGTACATTCAAAATTCCGATAAATATAAATCACCGTTTCTGTCAATTCGTATTATACAGGATATCCTAGTACGATTTGACAGCACTTTTTTTAGGACTCACATTTTTAAATTTTTAATTTTATACTACAGTTTTAGAAAAAAATAAAAATAGCAATTTTGTGAATCTGATTTTTAGAAAAATATTGATGCTTAAATCTCTAATAAAGGTTAATTCATTCATTTTTTAAGTTTGCGAATAAATTTAATAATATTGTTAGTCATGATATACCATTTGATGTCATATCATTATTCTTACAAGTATTTAATAAAATTATTAAATTATTCGCAATCTTAATTCACGGATTAACCTTTATTAGAGATTTAAGCACTAATGCTTTTCTTAAATCAAGTTTACAAAATGGCTATTTTGAATTTTTGAATCTGTAAAACTGTTGTATAAAATTTCAAATTTGAAAATTTGAGACCTCAAAAAAATAAATAAATAAATAAATAATAATAATAATAACAATAAATAAATAAATTATACGTTATTGCTGTAGTGCAATTCTGTAGTAATAATTTTCAAAAAATAAAAATTAAAAAATTATTATTAGTACCAATGTTATTGCATTTGACAAATCGTATTGGGACACCCTGTAAAATATATTTTAATACATTCGTTTGTGCTATAATTATATTTGCAAATTTATTATACTTCCTTTTTATCAAGTTAAACCATTATTTAAACATTTTTCCAATAATAATATGTTTTTATTGGGTATTATTGTTAATTTTCAGTTGCATGATAAATTAGAATAAAAAAAAAAAACAGTACTCCGCAATTATTTCACTTTAATGATTCATGAGTTTCAATTGCACTATTTACGAGAATACTTGGCATATATTAAAACCTTTGGTGCATGCTGAATTTTTTTTTTTTCTAAAATAATCTATAGTTTTCTGAAATTTTAACAAGTATTTGCAAGTAAATATATAAATTCAATTCCATTGATATTTTATTCAGGCGTATTTTAAGTTTCATCGTAAAAATATTGAATTATTATAATTATGTTTTTATTTTTTAATTATTATAACCCATCGATATATTAAATTTACTATATTAATGTAATCAAAACAGGGGGTGTTCAAATTGTCATAAAATATGGAACATAAAATACATTTTTTGTTTATTTTTAAATTCAACAGAAATTAATTTAAATAGCTTTGGTTGAAGTCAATAAATATTGCACGTAATATGGTGTGATTTTGTGGTAAACCTACTAAGGATTTTCCAAGGATGGGATGGTGAAGTTTTCTCATACAATTTTAAATTTAAAATCATTGTATTATATCTACATTGTAATTACTTATTTACATTACAATAGTATGACTTATCATTTTAAAATAATTTTTAGATTTTAGATAACTACTAAAAATGTATGGAAATGTACACATGAAATATACGGGTTTTCATTTTGTACATGTATGCTATAGTGCGAACTATGTTCTTGATTAACATGTAGACAAGGAGACTTATTCATGTGAAATATAATATATGTAAATGACACTCTGTAGTAAAGTAGGTACCTACGTGCTATATTCAATGGATACAACACATATATTATAAACAGTACTTACAGACTCGAAAATGTTATCCAGTCAGCAGTTATTATAATACTGGGTACCTCGACGCAGAATAATAGCACGTAAAACTTTTTAAATCTAAACTTGACAGTTATATCATTCCAAAAACGACTTTAAATTAAGTGGCTGGGTAGCAATGAATAAAGTTGTGTTGAAAATATATGCTGCTAATACATTTTTATACAATTTTCCAGGAAAATGATTGGAAAATTGGAAAATTATTCTTACGAATCCCTTAGAGCTATACAAAAAACTTTATTTACACTTAAGAAAAAGTTTGTAAATTAAATGTTGTAAATGAGCTTTAAAATTAAAAAATCACAATTACTTATACATCATAAACTTTACTCGCATATTGATTGTGTTGTTATATATGTCTATTGTCTGCATTATATCTTTTAAGTGCTATATTATGGTCATATGGAACTTTAATTTATTTGAAATGAAATCCTCTAAATTTTAGTATATTCCATACATTTAGAAAATTTCGATATTGTTAACTGCTTCTTATCAATACAAAAACATATAATTTAAATGAAAGTTATGCAAACTTTAAAAAAAAAAAAAAAAAAAAAAATGGGTTTTCTTGTTTCTTCGCAATATTTATTTATGACCCTCCTTTTAAAATCCAATAAATGTTCTTTATCGTCAAACCGTTTTAATGTAAATTTATCATTGGCATGCAACCAAGTCTTTTGTTCATTGTACTTCTAAGCCAGGTTTTAATCTTACAGAGAAATCTTATGCAGGCACCTTAGCTGTCAACAATTATTCCATTAATCATACTATTTATCAGTAGGTACACTGTCACGGATTTCTGTGTTAAGTAGGATAATGATGGTATGAAACGTGATAACTTGAGAACAAACGAATAAAAACAATGTCGAAAAATAACGCACAATGCGACGGCGTGATCGAATCCTAATCGTACTTTTATTATAAAATATAGCATAATTACATTTATAGCCTAATATTAAATGACACGACGACACTTCAACATATTCGAAAAACATCATACCTAATTAAAAAGTAAAATAAAGCAAAGCAAAGAAAAACAAAGTAAAGTAAAATAAATTAGAGTAAAGAGTAAAGTTAATTATAGACAAGAAAGCCGAACATACTTCGCACCACGGATATTCATCACTCTTCGGGTCAAATACCTTTGATGGTTGCATATAATTTCAAAAATCATTTCTTCAATAAGATAATTCTGAACGAAAGAAGTTAATAATATAAGTCGTCATTTCCAACACACTCACCAAGAGTATCTGACCCGAAGAGCGAAGAATATCCGTAGTGCGAAGTATGTACGGTTTTCTTGTCTATACTTAACTTTACTCTACTTTACTTTACTTAACTTTTTTTTGTCTCATAAATAAAGGAAAAAATATTAAATGAGAAAAAAAAATGTTTAAAAAATGTCCAAAATTTCTTTTTCACATTTTGAAAATTTTCTTAAAATTTATCATGTTTCACGTGTTATTGTCTATCTATGTTTAAATTTTCATAAAGTTCGAATCAAAAAATGACGGTTTCCGAGTCTTTTTTTCAAATTTTGGGTAGTTTTTTTCAAAAAAATTTAGAATTGAGAAATTCATAAAGTGACCTCTTTAAAGTACCAACTAGAGACAAATCCGGTTTCAAAATGCTACTGATCGAAACTTTTGGAGAAATAAATCTATACAAAAAAGAGTATACAGAAAAAAAATAAAATAAAAGAAAGAAGAAAAAAATATACATCATTGTAAAAACACTAGCTTTTTCACTTCGTTCAGAATCTAAAACCTCAACACATTTACATAACATAATTAAAATAAATTAAGAATAATTGTTTTTATAATCTACCATGAAACAAATGAATTTTGAGAGGACATCGGGAAAATTTCTAATATCTCGGTGAGCCAAAACGGGCCTGTGTCTATTAACTATTAGTATATTGAATACTGAAATAATTATATTTATTTTTGCTTATTACATATACTTACTTACATTGCTTTAAAATTTCAAAAAAAATAACACAATAAACAATTACACATTTTTTTTAAATAAAAATGTTACGTTATAAACAAGAAAAATAGTGTATTTACTTTTAATTCAGTAAAAACTATAAATAAGTGTCATATTTAATAGACTTACAGTTTTATGGAATTTTGTATAAGTATAGTTTTCAAAGTACTCTATAATTGTTAATTTTTTCTCCAAAATTTAATGGTTCATTAATATTCTAATAATATTTGTTCTTTGAAATAATAGGTATTAAGATTAGTAATAATATGTGTTGTATCTAATATACAACTTTATGCACGCAAATAACTATATTATTTTATTGGTTAAGTTACTATGTATTGTCCAATATTATTATATTGTATGATTGTGGTTATTTATTTATTTATTTATTTATTTATTCAGACGGGCAGTTGCCCATTAACAATAAAATTTTAATTATTAGTATACAATTTATACAAGATTATTTATACATAGTGTAAGAAGTGTTTACAATTAGATTAAAATATATACTTAACATATAAAGATGGAATATATAACTATACAATGTTATTTAAAATTACGTTGTAGTTCACAAAAATAAACAATTTAAATATGTATAAAAAACATTTATATTATAATGTAAAAATAGATCAATATTATATTTATTTATCAATGTCATGCATCTATTTACAGGAGAATTTCTATTATAAT
>JAIPRM010013008.1:0-11724 GCA_025469315.1 Stegophylla sp. TES_Ste_2020 | reverse complement strand
CAAAAAAAAAAACATTTAAGATTTGAGAAATTCAAAAAATGACCTATTTAAAGTACAATCTAGAGGCAAATCCGATTTCAAAAAGTTATTGATCGAAACTTTTGGACAAGTATTTATATACGAAAAGTTATACAAAGAAAAAAAAATAAACATCATTGTAAAAACACTAGGTTCTTCACTTCGTTCAGAATCTAAAATTCAATTGTTTATTCGTCTAATATTTATTAAATTTTAAAAATATGTATAGTGAATCTCAATATGACAAGAAAAAAAAAATCGTGTAATGTTTAAAATTTGATATATATATATATATATAAAAATGAGTTGTTGGTTTATATTTTGATTTATTAGATTGCACTGTTGAAATTAGAGTATCTGTACCTATATAATACAGAGGTACAATAAATGTCACTTATTTCTATATTTACTCTTAAAGGAAAAAAAAAAAAAATTATAATAATAATTCGAGTGTTCCTTGACGCAAAACGTTTTCTCTGCAGCGATCTGCGCTTAGACGTAGTTCTGTCACGTGTGTACTCGACATTTTTTTAATTTGAATATTATGCGAGGGAATTTATTCACGGTCGAGTAATCTCTCCCGGTTACGCGTCAACGAGTCCACCCCCGCTCGGCGGCACGTTTAGTCCTTATATGCGAACGAAAATCTTTTATGCGAGTTCACATTAACATTTTCATCGTAGTGCTTTTCCATCACACACACACACACACACACACACACACACACACACACACACACACCCGCGAGTCCATCGAGTCGATAAACTATTCTTCGCGTACCGAAAATGAATGGTAAAATATTGTTTATTCAACTGCAAATAAGGCGAAAATGTGTATACACATAAACGCTAAAGCAAACCTTCTCGCGCGCCGCCGTTGTCGTCGTACAATGACGCGTGACTACCGTGCTGAACCCGAAATAAAAATGTATTATTTTTTTATTTTTCTTGAAAAGACATTTTTTAGAGTTTTTTTTTTTTTTTTTCCTGCTATACAATAGATCGTGGAATAAAAATTGCTAGACGAAAAATAATAACGCGTGCAAGTCGTCGCGATGAGTTGTTATTAAAAGGAATATAATATTCGTGTTTATCCGCGCACGAGAGGGGTTTTGTCTTGTGAATTCATTTAGGAGCTTTGTCTCCCCCCCCCCTCGTTGCAGCACTTCACCCCCACGCGTATGTATATATATATATATATATACAGTCTCCCGCGAGTCCTTTGGGTTAAACCGAATTACCGAGTTTTTCCGAGGGTGCTGGGCACGCGCGGACCTTTTAGGACGCTGCGCATATAAGCCGTGATGTTTTTTCGCCGTCACACAAAGTGGACTGCACTGCGTAGGCCGCTCGGGAATATTAGCCATCGCAGATCGTCGTACTTAACTCGCGTTCGTATTTATGGTCCGAAACAAATTTCGCGTTTTTAAAGCAATCGCATTATTTTTCGTCGTAATAATAACTGTTCGGTCTAAAATAAAAATAACAAAAACGATTCAAAAGATGTTTTATAATACACAATGTTGTTACAAATTACCAAAAAAACCTTTTATGGGCACTTCTAAATAACGTGGTCTGGGTAAATCGAGTCTCAGTGATTTTGATCTGTCCTAAATCCCAAATAAAATCACTCCTGTGTTAAACATAACCAAACTTTTTTTAATATTATGAAAATCTAACTATTTCACTCGAATTGTATCACACTAGTTTCTTCATAGACTTGTAATAACTGTAATATCTATATTATAGACGTGTAGGTATTTGACTGGGTGAATAATAATGTTTAGTTAGTTTTTACCGTTGTAAAATGTTGTGACGTGTTATTATTATTTTTTTCTTACAAGAAATATCGTTAAAACACTTCAAGATTTGAATTTATCAAAAACGTTTTGCCATTAATAATAACATTTTTATTATAAAGACAACACATTTTGACGAAACGATGACGATCTATTTATGTAAAAAATAATTATAATTACAAAACCAATAAAAATACAACAGTTACTAGTTATCATGATGTCATATGTAGTGGGAAATTATAATACCAAAGCTCTGTTGTCTTTCCTGGTTAAGTATATTTGTATCTTGTATCTAGATACTTTATTTTTGATATGTATTCTCCTTTTTATTTTTTGCAATTGACACTTTTTCATAGTGATTAAACAAAAATAACGAATAATTTTAATTTATTCAAATAATTTTTAAATTTGCTTTATTTAATTTCCACAGATGACTGATGGAACAAGAATATTAGTTTCGTAACAAAGATTTAAATGTTTCTGCAATTTGTAATGAATATTATAAATTAAAATAAAATAAAAAAAAGCTGTATAACATATAACACAGATATATAATATATAACACAGATCAATAATAGTGGTGTATTATATGTAGATCGTTTAAGCATTGGTAATTGTTTTCAATCATTAGACTTTTGTTAAAGATTTATTGTCATAACTTGATCATTTATCTTATTAATGATGTTTAGAGCGAGTCGTATATTAAGTAATATTGATGAGTTTAAAAATAATTTTAATGTTATGTGCTGTGTAATATTGTCGTTTTTAATATTTTGTTCAAAATAAATAATACAGAAATATTTTTCATTTTAGCAATTTTAATATATTATTTATAAATTATTAAGAAAAAAAATGTATTAACTAAGAGTTTTATATATATATTTTTTTATTAAATTTTTTGGATGTATCATTTTGTATTTCAGTGGTAAACAGTGACGCATCTAATGCCTTACATCATACGCATTGTTTTCCGATAGTTATTACCATAAAAAAAAAAAAATAAGTATTAATTTTTCATCTCGTCTCACTAGTAAATAAATTATTATCCGTTGGTTCGAGGGAGCGAAAAAGTCAAAACACAAGTTGTTTATTAACGTGGATGTACTTAAGGATACCTCGTGTATATGTATTTTTTCCCTTCATTTTTTACGCAGCGTTTTTTTCTTTTTTTCTTTAAGTACACTGCCCTTGATAGACCATGATTTATCGTCTCAGTATGATTCGACGGTGCCCGGATGCTTTTTAACGTTAATCATTGCCGCCTCGTGATTCACGACTGGCGCCATCTTAAGTGTTGGAAGCTCTTGGTCAGGACGAAGAGTAGACGTGAGAGGAGAGAGACGTGAGACTCCGCCACTGTTGTACGGCATAAAAAGCCAGACGTCGAGATTTTTTTTTTCTCTTCTTTTCATTCGTCTGTTTACCGTCGTCGTCCACTTATTATTATACGATATTATGCCGAATACTCAGCTCGCTTTGAAAATATATATTCAGTTATTTCGTGTCGAGCAAATTTGTTTTGAGTGTATTTTATTTTGCAATGAATATAATATTTTTTGAAAGCTGCAGCCGTTAGAAGAAAATACGAGTTTTTCAGAGAATCTGAGATAAAATAATTTACAAAATCAAAACACGAATAACATAATATTCGACTTATCTGACAGGTCAATTATTATTATTATTATAATTCTTTGAAACAGTAATTATAGTCATTTAACTGTTTTAACATAATATTCTGTAGTTTCGATCAATGGCACTACTTTTTTTCATGTGGAAGTTGCCTACAAAAAAAAAAAAAAAAATGTATTTTCATAATACTTTTTGGACCTTAAGTGAAACGAGAAATTTACTGATTTTACAGTGATTTGTTTAGCTTTTTTTTTTTCATGCCTATTATTAATTTTCGGCTTGTACTATGATTTAAATAAGTTACAAATAAATGAATATTGTTAACGTAGTACTAATTAGACTAACCCAATGAAATAACTTCATTCTAATATTATCTCCATTGCCATATATTATAGATACTTACAATATTATTTTATTACAATAATAGTTAAAAGGTAGAAAAATCTTAAAAGTAGGCAAAATATATTATTATTGGCTTTACCTTCGGATAATGGTTTTGTGGCTTCATTTGTTCTATGCTCCTCATTTAACAATCGCTTGCACATATTATTATAGCGTTTCGCGTCGTCTACGAATATCATCGGTATTGTACAATCGGAAACCGTAAACCAAGAACCCGGGGCGGTTAAAATATTAATTGGAAAACGTGCCGCCAGTGGTTATATTATAATATACACAAAACGTACGTAAATAACACACGCCGCGGATTATTATAAAAAAAAAAAAAAAAAACCGGACGTGTTTTTTGAAGTCACCGCAGGCTATTTTTAGGGACAGCTGCGCGAAATCCCTTCAGCCGATCGACATCATTGTGATTCGCTTCGTATAATAATAAATAATAATAATAATATTATATACCTATACATGGGGCCGACTGCCGGGCGTGAAGTATGCGCATAACAGTAGCGGTGGGTGGCGTTTAATTAACCGACAATTTACGCGGTCATCCTAATCCGCGTCCCGCGCACCGGTTTCCCCCCTCGGTCGCTCCGCTTAAGTCGCTCCGCTCCCCGGCCACGTTCGTCACGGTTATTTTTCCAATACCGCCGCCGCGGCGAAAGTAAACAGTCGATCGGGAGTTTTTACCCTCGCGCGAAAATATTAATTTTAAAATCCTCTCGCGCGCATGTTCGAGAGGATTAGTTCGGAAAATTTGTGTCGCGCCCACGATTCCGTCGAAAGCTGTTTTTTTTTTTTTTTTAAAGCGCCCTCCGTCCGTCCCCGAATTGGATTTAAATTTCGCGGCCGAAAACAAACACGATTTCCGCGAGCCCCGAGGATTAACGCTTTTGCGAGGCATTTTTATTTTTATTTATTTATTTTTTAATGTTTTTCCACCATCGCTGCTGCTGTGTGTGATTTACTGCGGTGGCGACATCATATACAATATTATATAGTAGTGATAATAATAATAATAATAATAATAAAGCGGCTCGGCGAAAGGGGCGGGCGAGTGACGGTGCGGACCAAAAAAATAAATGCTATGGGAGGGAAATCCGCGTACGTACGAGGATATGGGTAAGGGGTGGATGCGGGAGAGTAGAATTAATGGTAAAACACTTCCTTGTATCGACGGTTTACGTTATTGATGGTTCGACGACTTACGATAAATCTGTCCATTATGCGGTTACCGTAATTATTACTATTACTGTTATTATTGGTTGTTCACATACAAGTCTACCAGCGAGTGAGACGCACACGCAGAGATAGAGAGAGACAGGCAGGAAGCAAAAACCAGCATTTCCGATGTACATTTGCAGGGACATAATATGATATTTTACATTTTCGCTTATGATCAGAGCCTTACAAAACATTATAGAATATGTATTATTGACAGTAGAATTAAAGAACCTCATTTTACGAGGAGGGGTAATCACTCCAGGGCAGCCATTCTTAATAATATTTAAAGCAACTTGGAGGGATGTAAAATATTCTCAGAACAATCCGTGGTGAAAACTTTATTGTATAGAAAATATATAAAAATACTCAGAATTTTTTATTGTACAGGTACCTAATTATATTTTGTATTTGTTGCACACAGACAAAAAAAAAAAATAAACATCATTGTAAAAACACTAGCTTCTTTACATCGTTCAGAAGTACCAGTGAAAAAAGTATTCGACAAATGTAAATGTATTATAATTCATTTTGAACTCTTAAAGTTATAAGTTAAAAATGTTTAGTAATAAAATATTTAAATTATTTAAAGTTATTACAACAAAATTATTAAAAATTATAAAAAGGTATTAATTATTTTTGAAATTTTTTTTTTACTATTCAAAATGAGCTTTTTCTGATGTTATGTACAATATTAACTAGAATTCGGCTAATCTAATTATATTTTCATATGGAAATACTTGTCTAAAAGTTTTGATCAGTAACTTTTTGAAACCGGATTCGCCACTAGATTATACTTTAAACAGGTCATTTTTTGAATTTCTCAATTGAGTGACTCACGTTCTTTAAAATGTTTTATACTTAATGTTTTAATAAATAATAATATAATTTTATTTGAAATGTCGAAGGTGGTTTATTTACAGAACTATTCATATTATTCAATCAATGTTTTTAATGTTTAAACAGTAAATAATGTATTTAATCGTGTATAGAGTAAACTATGTCAATAAGTAAATATGAATACACGTCAAATTTTCGCGGCAATATTGTCGCGGTAATAATATCGTGGTAAAAACATCGCGGCAACTTTATCGCAAAAACAAAAATGTCGCTGGTACAAAATATCGCAAATATATAATTATAACAAGTAACAACTACACAAAACAGTAGTTATTTATGTATTTTATTATCGTCATGAACAAAATAAAAATGCAATAATCAGTAAAATGTATACTTGGACATAGAATATTAAAAATAAAATAAAATAAATATTAATCATTAATAATTTTATAATACATAAGAATGTACATAATGTCGTCACATAAATCATTAAAATTCGTGAGTCGTCATATATAAATTCAAAAATAATGTTTTTTTTTACTAAATGTATATTTTATATTGTTTGGTATTGAAAATGATGTGATATGCCCCGTAAGTAGTCTTCAACTGACCTATTCTTATAGTCATCGCATATTTTTTGAAGTTTTATTGTGGAATCTTTATATTTTTTTTTCTTAGGTGGTTCAAAACCTGCAATGTACTGCTCATTCTTAAAGCGGTTTAAACTTTCTTCTTTTTTTAACGCATTTATAAATGTCCATATAGATGGATGGAGCGCACTTAGCATAGAATTAAACGAGTTATGTCAACATTCGACTACATTGTTTGTTCTTGAAATATTATGCTCTAACATCGAATAACAATTCCATATATTAATTGAAAATAAAGGGGCTCTTCTACTTCTGCGACACGTTCTACCGATCCACGTGTCTTCGGAATAATTCATAAAATTTGCTAATTTTTCTTCATTATCTTGATAAAATTGAGATTCTAGTAAAGTTTCAAAGGCAGAAACTACATCATTTTTTGGAATATAGGCTAATGCAGCTAATTTTCTCAAATTTAGAGCAAAACTGGAATCATTTGAATACATGACCTGTAATCCATTGGACTGTATATGACGCCAAATACTTTGACATAAATGAAAAAAACAGCCTTTTATATCAACTGAAGGAAATTACAGATACTGCGGCATTCATTGCACCTTTTTCGAAATAAAACATAATAGATTTAGGATTGAGTGGAGGATGTAAGAATTTTAATGCTAAAAACATACGTTTATACGTCTCTTCTTTCTTATTTGGAAGTAAAATATATGCAGTTGGTACTACATTTGAATAATTAACTCCGTGTATTATGTAAAGTTGATTAAAAATATGAGGTGAACATGAAAAAGTGCCATCAGCAAAAAAAAATATTGGTAAAGTAAAATTGGTTTTAGTCGTAAAAATTAAAAACCTGTCATTATGTCCGTCGTAATTATTGCTATCATACTGTAAAAAAGTCTCACCACTTGTTGTTTTCATGTATTCTTCTGGTATTTTAAGATCGATAAGAGATTTTGGATCAGGAGGAGCACATGTTTCAGTTTTTCGAATTCGCTGTATAGTACGCTTTAATTGATTTACACTCGGCAGTTGTCCTGCCACGCTTTGTGAAGTCTGTAATAATATATTATCATGTAAAATCTTGTTTAATAAAATGATGACTAAAAAAATGTGAAATGTTATTTACTTGAGATGTTATAGTGCCTACGATACAATGGGTTGTTAATTGCGTATTTTTTGCAGTTTCTTTTAATTTTTCCATCGCCTCTTTTGCTTCCATTTTTCCTACGTTGGGAACATGAAGTTGTTTGAAGTACAATGTCACCTGATGAATGTAATCGTCCACGGAATTTTTTTGAAGTGTACTCCACGCATTTCCAAATTATTTTATTACTACTTTGACGTTCTTTTTGATAAATAAAGGAATTAAACTTCAACAACTTTTCATTTTTCTGATTGGTAATATATTGCATAGCCATTGTGCTGTGTTACATTACCAAACGAATACAGTTGATCTTCGAATACCTACGATCGTAGGTACGTTCATATCGAAAGAAAAATATTTATATAGCAGCGACTTTATCAAATATAACTAATGAAAATTGCGATAATAATGACACACAACATTATTGACGTGCGATAAAATTTCCGCGACAATATTGCCGCGATAATTTGACGGGACACCAGTAAATATAATATATATTTATTTAGGAAATGTGAATTGACTTTATGAAAGGTTATTTTTACAAAATGTAGGCAATTAACATTAATTTTACAGCCCTTAAGTGCAAATTGTATTTGAGTATATATATATATAAGTTATATTTATGTCTATAATATAAGCAATTTATAAATTCACTGCATATTATAGGAAGTTAAGGTCCGTTAGACTTCAATGTTTTAATAATCCTGAGGCTAAAAACTTCATAATATATCAGTTTAGACAGTTTAAATTGACGAACACCTGGAATTAAATTTTATCCTCTTTGTTCAATCATCTGTTTCATAATTGAGTTTGATCGTAATAAGTTATTACTCAATAATAGGCAATAATATGCGTTATAGGAAAATATCATAACGGTTATAAATATAAGTAATAAAAAGAAAGAAAATACAAAAATGTATTTCATACATAAACGAAATTTAAATCGTTTCCTTAAAATTATACACACCTTTCAAGAGTAACTGAGCGAAAAATATCCGTGGTGCGAAATATGTCCGGCTTTCTTGTCTAGACTTTACTTTACTTTACATTACTTTTTTTTATCTAAAAAATAAAGGAAAAAAAATTAAATGAGACAAATGTTTTAGAAAAATAATCCAAAAATGTTTTTTCACATTTTTAAAATTTTCTTAAGAAACTTTTCCAAAAAGTTTCTCATATTATTATTGTTTATATGTTTTTAAATTTTCATAAAATCCGGATCAAAAATGTATGGTTTCCGAGTCTTTTTTCCCAAATTTTGGGTAGTTTTTTCAAAATAAAAAAATTGAAGAATTGAGAAATTCAAAAAATGACCTTTCTTATCACCTCGTTAAGAATCTAAAATCAATTAGTACAATTTAATAAATACATTTTAACAAATTTTAACGATATCAAGAGAATTTTTGGTGTTTCTTTAGTTATAGTTAAATTGTTTAGGTGTTATTTATTGTATCAACATCCGAGTCCTAATAATAAGTATTATAGTTGACATGTATTAGATATAAGTTGTATTACCAGATCGAAAATTATTAATTTGATGTATTGATATTATTGTTAACGGTATGGACTTCATCTTTTTTTTCGCACTTTATAATGTGGCTCATTTACATATAGTCATTGTAAGCCACGTGCCTAGAGCGGTACATTATGAAGGGTGTATCGATCAGAAATCTGCAAAAATAATTTTGAAAATTCTTAAAATAACTCTAAGTATAAATTATGTGTAATAATTATTCATTTTGTATATGTGTGTACCTATCTCAAAATTCGGTAAAATAAATCGAACCTGACAACAAAAAATGTAATTATAAAACAGGTTTTGAAATTTTAGTTAAAAAGTTACTTAGTAAATCTGAATAACACACTTTTAAATTTCGTGCTATACACTTCCAAAGCCGTAGCCAGCATGACATTTCGGGAGGGGTTTAGATTATAAAGAGACGCATTTTGACTAAATAAATTAGGAAAAAAAATCTCAACAAAATCTGTTTGCATAATAATAATATTACATTATCATGAAGTTTATGCAATTTCACATAAAATAATATTATTAATTATTATAACATTGCTATATAATTTTATTTATTTTGATTTAAAAATAAATTTCAGGGGGGGTTTGAACCCTGAAACCCCTCCCCTGGCTACGGCCTTGCACACTTCACTTCCCGTACTACTCACAATTTTTTAAGGGTTGAAGTCTTCACACTTTTTGTCAGTATTGCTACCACTCAGAGTTTCAATAAAGTTGTACGAATGTGTAACGGCGATTCGTACGTATACTATAATACAGTCCGAAACAATATAACGAAAATTAGACAGATGACAGTGTCGAAAGGGGGTAGACTCAATAACGGTCGGTGAGGTGTAGGCAGTGGGGGAGGGGTAAAGATATGAAATAATACGAATTTCACTCGACCATTTATTGAAATGCGGTCCATTAAAAATCAATTGTTCTTCACGGTGCAAATTGTACACGGTTTTGACGAATGATGGGGACGCAGAAACAAATGAACGACGAGAGGGTGCAGCAGTATGTATACGTGCATGTAATTGTGATTGTTACGTGTGCAATACGCGCAGTTTCAATTGTACGTTTGCATAAAAAAAAAAAATTCCACGCGTACACTTACGAGTTTTTTATTAATATTGTTATTATTATTAAAATCTATACGTACGACGAGTGTTGGCGCGACGAAAAGAGTTCTCTGCGCCGCAATCGAATAATCGCTTTGGGCCGCCGACTGGCAGAGCGAAACGGTCTATTTTTTGTTTTGTGTTATACCGTGTAAGGTACGACGACGGGGTGGGGGGGGAGAGAAAAACCTCTGGACGTGAAAAGGAAAAAAAAAAAAGGGTAGCCGCGCGCGCGATATAAGTGAAAGAAAAAAGTATATATCTTTGGGATTTCTATTTATGTGTACAGTGGCTGCGCGCGGACTCGGGACTGGCGGAAGCCATCGTTCCGCCGTTTTTCCCCGAGTGCCGGAAATCCATTTTCTCTAATTGCTCCCGCTTCGCGCGCGCGTGCGCGCACGAGTCCTTTGAAAACACATTTCACGAGAAATCTAAACAATATTCGCGGAGTGAATGAGAGAAAGAAAGAGAGGGGAAGAGAGAGAGAGAGAGACTGGGATCCGAGTCTCGTTTGAAATGTTCTATAGGTACATATTCTCCTCGTCTCTCGACACCGTTGTTCAGGTGCCGCCGAACTTACGCCGTGCAGTGCAGTGCCGTACGGTTAAGTATCATTATCATCTTTATTTTTTTTTTATTTTTATATATATATATATGTTTTTCTTTTACCGCACGATGATTAATGGCTCTCCACCGGTCGTCCACGCTTATTATTATGCCGTTTTTCTACGTGACGTCATTGGCCAGGTGTTGGTTGGTGGTGTTATTGGACCCCCGGGGTTGATTCGCGTGACTCGGCAGATGATACCTACACGACGACGACGTCGGATAGTGATCAAATTAGGTTAGAAAAAAAAAAAATTACTAATCACATATTGTCCGGTAATTCGCCCACGCCGACAAAAAAATAATATAGTGGAAAAGAAATACCCATAAAAACTCCCTCGCAGTAAAATCAACTTCACTGTTTACGAACACGTTATTCGTTTATCTAGCAAACTAACAAAAAATATACGAGTGAACCCTAAGCGACGACCACAGAAGTTTTTTTTTTTTTTGGATGGATGAAAATATTGAAAGAGGTGCACTTACAATTTTATAATATTTGAAAATTATTAAGCGTACCTAAACACGTTATTACTTTTATAAAAGAAATACTAGAAAAATATTAATATTTATTGTGTTCTATAATTTTTTTTTCTAATTCAGTAAAAACATTAAGAAATTATTTAAATATTATATATTTATTGCAATTTTTTTTTAGATTCTGAGTGAATTTACATTGATTAAATTTTAGATTCTGAACAAAGTGAAGTGTTTTTACAATGATGTTTATTTATTTTTTTTTTATTTTTTTTTTCTGTTAACACTTTTTCGTATAGAAATACTTGTCCAAAAGTTTCGATCAATAACTTTTTGAAACCGGATTCGCCTCT
>JAIPRM010013007.1:0-11726 GCA_025469315.1 Stegophylla sp. TES_Ste_2020 | reverse complement strand
CTTTTTACATGAGTTGATCTTCCCCATACTTCACATGCGTATTCCCCGACTGAAAAACAGAGGGACATTGCAGATACCCGTAGGGTGTGGGGTTGTGCTCCCCATTTTGATCCTATCAGTTTTCGGAGTAAACCGTTGCGTGTGTTTATCTTTTTACTTGTCTTTTCGCAGTGATATTTGTACGTTAAAGTTCTGTCAAGAGTAACTCCTAAGTATACTGGTGTATCGCAGTGTAGTAGTGCCTCACCTTCCCATGTGACTTCCAATTTACGATTGGCTTCCCTGTTTCTCAGATGAAATGCGCAAAGAAGTGTCTTATTCGGGTTTGGTTTGAGGTGGTTACTTGTATAATATTTGCTCGTGTATTCCAAGACGTTGGTGAGCTTTTCTTCAATTATCTCAAAATTACTATCCTGCACAGCTATTGCTGCGTCGTCTGCATATATAAAATGTCTAATTTTATCGTCATTTGAAATATATTGGTCATTTGTATAGATGTTAAAAAGTGTTGGAGCAAGAACACTACCTTGCGGTAGTCCGTTCTTCGAGTTCCTCCATCTGCTGTGTTTCCCTGCCAGAGTGACAAAGAATCGTCTATTACTCATCAGAGACCCAATAATTTGCGTTAACTTAAAATCCTGTGTAAGTTTGTATATTTTTTCTAACAGTAATCCGTGGTTTACCGTGTCATAGGCCGCCGAGAGGTCAATGAATGCCACACCGGTTATTTGTTTTCTCTCAAAACCGTCCTCAATGTGTTGGGTAAGGTTAAGTATTTGTCCTGTGCAGGACTTACCTGGGCGAAAGCCAGCTTGTTCTTTTATTAGTTTTTCATCTAATGTTATTAAATGTGTAGAATAATGTTGTTTGTTTAGTCAGTGAAAATTTCAGGTTTTTAGCTCTAACTCCATCTTTATTTACGTTTATAGCTAAAACTAAGAAATTAAAATCTATTAAATGAAAATTTAGTAAAAGTCAGATTTTACTTTCCAATTACATTCAAATTTTCGGTAGTTTTTATTACGCTTGGAATGACAATAATAATTGAGCTTATCAAAGAACGACTTCTTTCAAGCACCAAGCATTAATTGATAGACTAAAATTTGAAACACTTTTATTAACTTCAAACGTAGTCATAGACACAAAAATAAACATATGTTTATAAAACCATTATATTCTTTACTGCATTTAAAGTCTAAATACACAATGTATATATCGTGAAAATAGTACAAATTTATTGTCTGACGAGTATCGAATTCAGTCAAAGCACACTTTTGTTTATCAGAAATAAGTATAAAAACGTAACAATTTAATTATATTTAATCGATATTTAATCGTACATATTACAATACTTATTTAACATTACATTAAATTTCAAAAACTGATAAGTTACATTAATGCAGATACATTTGTATTATATAGCAAAGATATAACATTGAACAATATTACAGAGCGTGTACTTTAACATTAACTTGGTATGCAAAAATAAAAAAAAATGTCATAAATTGGTATTCTTTAAAAAAAAACATGCAGAGTTATGTCGATTGCGCTTTATGTATGTGTTCTTTGTTGTATTTGTTATTCTCACAACAAAGAATCATACATAATTCAATAATGAATATTTTTCTTATTTTATCTAGACTAGTAATATCCATTGATTTCTAAGGTAAAATATTAACTTATTTTAAGTTTAGTCTATCACAATTCGAACACTTTAATGAAATATTAAGTTAAATGTATAATGCATATTATATAATACATTTTACCCGAAATTACTTATTTTAGATTTATAATTGGATAACTTAACATTTGGATGCACAAGTATATTTTATGATTAGTATATATACGTACCTTCAAATTACATTTAATAATAATTAAACTAAAAATTGGGTCAATTTATACAGATTGATTTAAGTAAATGTTTAATGTTAAATTTTAGAGACTTAACAACCACAAAATAATCTACCAATTTATAAATAATGTAAGTCGATCTATGAATTAAAAATAAACAATCATAGATATCGATAATATAATTAGATGAGCTGTTATCTGAATAAAATCATTTTAATCATATCTCTCATTATTATATTACAACATACACATTTTTTTATAATAATCATATATGATATATATTTATGCGTGTGATCTATAGCGAATTCAATTAATAATAATTAATTATCATATAGAATTATTTCTTCTTTAGATACAGAAGTCATATTTGATAGAGAATATTACCTATATAATAAATTTTATCGCTAATTATTTTATTAACAATAATGTTATTATATTATATGACAGAACACAAATTAAAATTTTGTGTAATATAATATATTTTATGTTGTATGTAATATTTAATTATACTCATTGGGTATCCCACACACTGTCTATGTATTTCACCAGCTACTGTTAATAAAATTTTAATTTATATTTTGTCTTATTATTATATGTCAAATGGTTAAAACCCAGTGGCATGTCCAGAACCATTTTTATGGATGATCAATTGAACCCTAATGCTAGGTTCAGAATAGTGACGTATTAATGAGAAATAATCTGAGTATATATAAACCCCCCCCCCTCTAAAGCCGTATTTAGCATACCATGTCTATGACGATGTAGAAAATTTAGAAAATGGAGACAGGCGGAGGATTGATTAAATCCTCCGCGGTGGGATGATTAAAATATTTATTTATATTCAGGGGAAGTAGCTATTATTATTATTATTATAATAATTATTTAAAAAATTATATGATCTTCAAGACATCTTACATTGATTTTTGAGAAAAGTATAAATACTTAAATACTTAAATAAATAAAATAATATAAATACTTAAATACTTAAATGTCAGAATCAGTGTACGGTGGCCCTTAGTACTTTTGTAATTATTTAAGCACAAGAAAAATACAAAATACATTGGTCGTTTGAAATTTCGATGGTACACAGTAAAAAGTACATTTGTATTTATAATTGTATTTTGGACTTTACTAAGGTGAAAGTATAAAGTACATTATATTACAAATTTAATTTTGTTTTATTCCATATTTATATAGTAAACAGCATTCAAATTTGTCACTTCTTCTATCAACTCTTAATAAATAAAATATATTTTCGTATTTTGTATTTCGAGCAATGACAAATACAAAATACTCACGTACTTTATACTTTGAACTTTGACAAATACAATACATTTATGTACTTTGGACTTGACAAGCAATGAGATAAAAATAAAGATAAATAAAATAAAAATTATATTTAATAATATTATTTATTTTTGACTTCACGTATTAATTATGTAATTAATACGTAAAGTAGGAGTGTTGAGAAATGTTTTAAATTTTATGAACTTAAATATTTGTTGCTTATTTGCTACGATTTTTAAGCAAAAGTTATTTTTTGTTTAAATATTTAGTACAAACAAGACGACGAATTGTTGAAAAACTAAATTAAGTGTGAGGTGACATTTTGGGTGGTAGTTTTAGTTAGTAAAAAATAGTTTTGTCTCATGATTTAAAAATTTTATCGCCGTCACTGTTGACAAATACAAAGTGCTTACGTACTTTGTACTTCGATGTATTGGTGAAATATAAATCTGACGAACACCGGTTAGTATAATATAATTAAATAATACACAAGATTATGACTTACATTTTATGGAGCTTCAATCTTGTTTTTAATTTTTCGAATAACACAATTTTTATACAATCAATCCTTATTATTTTTATTTAATGAATAGAATGAAATGTCACAATACGTTTAACAGTGGGCAGTAAAGGAAAATTGTCGCAGTAATAACGAGCTGACCATTTTAAAAAAGGAAAAAAATCGCCGTAGAATACATGAGATAGTACGGATAAAAATCTGGACAATTTAAAAGAGGAAATGAGTCAACTTGTGAGTACGTTGAATAATACGGGAAAGGAATAAAGCAGGCATTATTTCACAACATTTACAATTTTTTATTTTAAGAGATGAAAATTATATACTAGATTACTCATGAATCAGTCTATTTATTCTTACATTTTTATAAAAAGCTGTATATTTATAAACACTTTTAATATCGAATTACGGAAATACTGACAAATATGGTCCGAATTCAACAATTAAAGTTACAAAGTAGTAGAAATTAAATTGATAGTATTTATATATTTCACATAGTGATTTATTGAGAAGATAATGTGTAACATAATGTGTTTTGGACTTTGACGATCAAGCTCCCTCCAACTTTAATTCTCTATTTACCGGTATAGTTGTAATAAAATTAAAGTTTATTACCATAAAAAACAAAAAATAAATTTTTTACTAAGCCAGTTTTAATTCCACTATTAACTAAGAAAAGGAAAAAATATGGGGGAAAAAAAAGGAGTTGGGAAAAAAATTTCAAAATTTTTTTTACATCTTCAAAATTTTCTTTCACCAAAATATTTTCAATATTATTGTCAATCTTCATTTAAATTTTCATAAACATTGGATTTCAAAAAAAAGTTATAAAGCGATATTTGTAAAATGTTGGGTAGTTTTTCTGAAATTTCGAAGAAACTATTAAGAATTTGAAAAATTACCTCTCAAAAGTACCTAAAATGAGTTTTTGTGAATAATATTCAGATTTTATTAAGTTAAAATTAAATTCAAAAATAAAAAAATCTTCCATCTAAAATAAATTTCGTTGTGAAAAACCTATTTCTTAATTTTTTTCTTTTTTCTTTAAGCTTGTGAAAACTACTGGAAATTGTAAAAATTAGTTTCTTTTTTTTAAGTGCAGATTAGATGAATTGTTATAATACTAAAATATGAGAATTTAATTGTTTCAAATTTTTCAAATTATACTGCTTTTTTACCATTAATATGCTATCTATTCAGAATTCAGGAAGTACGAAATACAATTTAAAGAATTAATGTACTGAGTATCATACAAACAGTACGCCTTAGGGTTCACAGAATATTTATTTCACTGTTACGAAATAACATAGTACTCGTGTCCACTTATTAAGCATACACTTATCTTTATGTAGGTTATTGTAAGAAAATGTTAATCTAATTATCTCTAAACACTAATATGAATATTTTGACAACATTTTTATTGCATTTTAAGTAGGTATTTGTTGGGTTAAACAAAACAATTTTTCAACTCAAATTCAATTAGGTATTGTATAAAATAGGGGAAAAGTTGATTTGACTACTGGAATACTGAATCGACTTTGAATTTATATTTGGCATTTTCGAAGTGATTCTTTTTTAATCGCTTAATAACGCCTACGTCATTATTACTACCGCATGTCTATAAGAATTCCTGCGGCTAAGAGTTATATCTAATGACGACGAATTGACGAATTGTTCAGTTGATAACATTTATTTTTATTTCTCTCTCTCTCTCTCTCTCTTCCTCTTTCTCTCTCTCCTACATCCCTTCTTAACTTTATTTCTGTATTACACTCTCACTCTCGTTCTCACTCTTTCTTAGTCTGCGCGACCAAACGAGTCGTAACCGAGAAAGGAGCAAGTCGGTCAGTAGGCTAATAGAAAGTGAAAATCATGACTACCAGGTCCAACGGTACAAATAAAGTTACGTCACCTCAGCCATTTTTATGGGCTGCCAGGCCCGGACCAAACGAGTGAAAGTGCTGTTCAAGGACGACCGCACACAGGACTTCAAACAGTGCACGTTTAGGTACAAGTCAAATAATTTTACTTGAAACAAAACACGTTAATAGGCGTTAGGCACAAGTCAAAAGAAAAAAGAAAAGAACTTATCACTATAGAAAGAAAAATTATTTTTCTTCCACTGTTCTGTTTAATTTTATTCGCATTTATAAATAACAATATGTTCATTGTAATTTATATGTATTTGGAATTTAATACCTCATTTCTATCAGTAGTAACAGTTCAATGGAAGATCAAAATAAAACCAGAAGTATTTTTAAATATTTAAAAACCGTGCAGTAAATCCAATACTGCCACTAATAATAGTACAATATTAGTTATAAAAAACTATAAACATTTGTTATAGAATTTAAATGATTGTTTGGACCTTTTTTATTTATAATTTAATAAATAGAAATAATGACAAAAATAGATATATGTTATCAAAATCACTCAATTATTATGGACTAGAGGCCGAAAGAAATTACATAATTCACATACAAAAATATTTACAAATACACTGCCACACTGGTAAGGTAAAAATGTTTTTCAAGAAAAATTAGGTATTCATCAATTGCAGCTCAAATTATTTAATTATTATGTAGGCATATAGATATTTCAAGTATGTAACAACATTTTTTTAATGAAAATTCAATACAAATAACAGTTATCGGTTAAGGCATTCAGTGTAATTTGATTAAAACCAAATAAGTTCAAATTTATTTCCTGAGTAATATGGATAAACATTTTGTATTGTACCTTATTATTTTTATATTTCCGTTTTTCTTAAAAAAAAAACAAAATCTTACAAATATAAACTTTGTCTTTAATTCTATAATCAATTAACTATTTTGAATTATAATGGCATAAATTATAACTGCCAATGAAAATTTTGTATAATTATTGCATTTGTTTGTTTCCGGAAATATTTAAATATATGTTATAATATATAGGTCAATCTTTAATCAACTAATGTAAACTAACCAGTTTAATCTAGCACTTGCATTATGAACACCATTCGTGAATCTCATGTATAGATGCTAATAAAACGTGTTTTGCAGTTAAACACGTTTTAAAAATTATTTTAAATATTATTATAAAACATATTATGTATAATGCATGAAAATTGTTATAAAATTATACATAATAATATAATATAAAAATAAACATAATATAAAATTATAGTTAATCGTAAGCATACGATTAACTATAATTTTAGTAATCTTTTCAATTTTTTATATAGTAGCTTTTAAATATTATTCATATTGCCTATCGTGTTTTCATTTTATTATTTTTTCATTCACAGTTTAAAATCTATTGAAGTACTTATTCGTTCACGTAGATAATATAAAACTATAATATTCGTCCGGCTAATAATTTTCATTATATATTTATTTATAATATTTAATTATTTTAAATGCTTAATACATTTAATGCTTTTATACAAAAAATTTGAAAATTAAAAAATTGATGGTATTGAAAATTGCTCAGTTACTCAGATATACAGCTGTAAATCATAAATTGTTTAACATGAAAATATTTTGACAGATAAAAATAAATAAAAAAATCTAATAATATAAAGAACATACAGAGTAAATTAATTATTTTGTAATTTTCAACAATAATATTAAGTATATTGTACAACTAATACTTACCACAAATTAATTTGTATCACTCATTATTATTAGTTTCTCACCAAAACATTGCATATCATCCACCCTACCTTGGAAGTGTGGAGTTCAAATGATTGAGTATGCCCTTGTCCTTGTCCTGCGTAATGTACTACCTATATGATGAAAACTTCATATAGTAAAAGCACTTTCGTTTTACTAATCAAATTTTTTTTTCATTTCTCTTGCTTATATACCTATATATTATAATATATATTATACAGTGAAACCTCCTTTAACGGGCATCTCTAAATAGCGGACACCTCCGAATAACGGATATTTTTTTGGACATTTTCACCACTTTTATATAAGAAAATCCCTAAATGACAGAAACTTTTATGGCAATTATATTTTTGATTTCAACAATTTTTATCGCAAATATAGAATGATCATGAAAATTTTTAACAAATATCTATTCAAATCTTACAAATATAGATTATTATACTGTATATAATTATGATTTATCTTATCCGTCCATCATCACGTCGATGAAATTTGAATTTTAGATTCTGAGTGAAGCGAAGAAGCTTATGTTTTTACAATGATGTCTATATATTTATTTATTTTTTACTTTTTCTTCTTCTGTAAATACTTTTTCATATAGAAATACTGGTTAAAAAGTTTCGATCAGTAAATTTATAGATCCAAAATCATACCCAGATGGTACTTTTGAGGGGTCATTTTTCAAATTTTTCAATACTTTTTCTATGTATGAAGGAACACTACCCAAAAATTGACAAAAAAAGGTAAAATTTATCATAATCTGAATTTTCATAAATTCAATTTTAGTTTTTTAACACAATTTCGAAAATAATGAAGCTAGAAAGTTGAAACTTTCTCCAACTTCTAAAAATTGACACGCGCGTTCTACAATTTTCAAAAACATTCGACCAATTTTAAGGTAAGTACAGAACTTTGTAAAAATGGAAATTTCTCATTTTTTGTAAGTTTATATTTCATAAATAATTTAATGTATAGATATTGAGACCTATAAATTTAATCAAAACATACTCATATGTATTATCGACAGTATTGAAAAACTCTCGAAAATGGTAAGTCATCTTTTTTTTTATAATCATTTAAAGTAATCATTTTGATAGAATTCATTAGTTTTACATAAAATTACACACTTAAACGCGTATAAAAACTGTTTGGTTCAACCGATCTTATATTAAGCTTGATCTATATATTAATCTTAAATAATAATTACTCTGAGTTGTTAATTTGTTATACAAGAATGATTATCTATAATTATTATTTTATATATATATATATATATATATATATATCAATAATGACAATGTATTATGTATATTTTATATACATACAATAATATATTTCTTTACTATTTAAAGTTAATTTGCTTTAAAATTTTATCTATGTCTAAAAATATTAAAACTTAACGAAACTCGTATTAGCATAATCTCAAAATAAATAAAACATGAACAATAATATAGTCTTTGACCGACTCCAGTAAGTTGCGTGCATACAATATTTTTTTTTTATTTTTTTTATCAGATTAATTGATTTTGTATCAATCTGACATTATTACTGGTGAATCGAATCAGTATACTACGACATATAAGTATCATATAATATATAGGATATAGACACCCATTGAGCTATAATTATAATTATATAGTTCTTGTAGTAGTACAGTACAACGAGAATCTGCTGAGCATCGCGATAATTCGATTGTTTATAGTTATATAATTACACAAGTGTGTTGTGCACCATTATATTGTTCAAATACGATATTTTCAAATTAACCGATCGGGAATCTAAAATGAAAGTTATTGCGAAACGCATACAATGAAAAAGATAATTAGCATCAAAGTGGCGCGATGACGACGGTGGTAACGGCGACGGCGACGAACATCGCTGCAGAATACGTTTAAAAGAGTTAAATGCACGTATCCTATGGAAAAGAAAAAAAAATATTCTATTCTGCTTTGGTTTCCGTCTCGTTATCCCAACTAAATAGAATCACAATGACATATTTAATAATTAGAAACTGCAAATACTGTGCTGGATAGGTGTCACTAGTGTCTGCGCACAGTGGCATTATGACGGTTGTATAAATAACCAAAACACCTAAACGAATAGGAAAATAGGATATTTTCAATACGTAAATAATAAATCTTTTGCAGATTCACACATGTATGTATAGTGTTTATAATTTGACTCATAATCAGTGGCGTACACAGAGGTAAGTTTTTGAGAGTTAAACAAAGGTTTTAAGGGTTAAACAAATGTGGTTGTGGAGTATTGAGAGGGGTATAGGAATGAAGTACCTCATGGTCCTATGACCGGTTTTTGTGAAAAAAACTCAGTGAACTTGAAGTCCTATGTACGCTGATGCACACAATATTATGTGTTTATGTGCAGTGTATTGTATTTTTGCTGTAATCGCGTAGTTAAAATATTATCCATTAGGATTTAGGTGTATAGTGTAAACTTATAATCTTATTCTTTTTTTCTATCTTATTGAATAATATTGAGTATTCACAGAGATCGACCAGCCAATTTCCTCGATTTCCAACTTATAACAGG
The DNA here is from genome assembly GCA_025469315.1 of Stegophylla sp. TES_Ste_2020. Classification (NCBI taxonomy): domain Eukaryota; kingdom Metazoa; phylum Arthropoda; class Insecta; order Hemiptera; family Aphididae; genus Stegophylla; species Stegophylla sp. TES_Ste_2020. The sequence goes on along the minus strand of JAIPRM010013007.1, from coordinate 1,868 downwards.
TCTAAAAATATCGTCACTTGACGTGAAATACCTCTTACGAGTAAAATTTAAAAAAATTACATATTAATAAAATAGAATTTAGAAAAAAAAATTACCTCCAATCAAAAACTTCCTATATTTAACGAATGGATAAATTTTCAACTGATAAAGTAAATAGATTTCTAAGGATTTTAAAATTATTCGAGAACAACACATTGGATATAATGTATAAAATTGACTAACCAATGTAGCTTAAATGAAAAATCAAGTTCATTTAAACCTTCAATGTAAAATTTGAAAAAAAAAGTTTAACTAAATCAACCAAGTGTAAAATAAGGCATCAAAAAAATTATTAGAACTCTTAAATTCTGAACGAAGTTAAGAACCTTGTGTTTTTACAATTATGTTTATTTTTTTCAGTGTAGAAATACTTGTACAAAAATTTCGATTGGCAACTTTTTGAAACTGGATTTTTCTCTAGTTAGTACTTTAGAGAGGTCATTTTTGAATTGCTCAATTCTTCAATTTTTTTTTTTTTTTGAGGGGGGAAAGGGGGAGAAAAACTACCCAAAATCTGTCAAAAAACTCGGAAACCATCATTATTTGATCCAAAATTTATGAAAATTTAAATATGAATAGGTAATAAAATGGGGAACATTTTGGCGCAAGAAAATACTGAAAATGTGAAAAAAAATTTGGGATATTTTCTGGGAATCTGGGACACCAGTCATAGTAATTATATTTATTTATATATTTTTATTTTAGTTATAAGTAAATGACAGCTAATATTTTTTCCAAACATAAAATAAATTATTGTATAAATACTATAATATATTATATAGTCTATAATATTGATAAGATAATTCAAAATATATTGTTTACTCTTTTTGGGTATGGGGAGGGAGGGAGGGAGGGAAGGGATCCGTACTTAAACTTTTTATTTGAACCAAAAAAGGTTAAGAACCGATGCATTAACCGATTGTACACCGATTATATTCTTAGATCATGGTATTTTAGCCATTAGGTATAGGTTTATACTATCGGCTATTGCTCCGATCACGTCGGTGATTGTGTGGCGTGACCAGTGGCGTGCGCAGTGGGGGAGGTTAGGGGTATCCCTCCCCATTGCATTTTTTACCATGTTATTTTTTTGCTATTAAATACGAAACATATAAAATGTAAGAGTACCTGCAAACAAATAGTTGGAAATATTTAGTACATTTATGAAAAACGAGATAGGAAATCACAAATCAATATGAATTATGTTTATGATTGATTATGAGTTTTAAAATGAAATGATAAAATAATTGAAGTAGTCTATACTATGGTTGTAACTTGTAGATATATTTACAACTGTGGTTATTTTGCGTATAAACAGTACCAATAAAAAAAATAGTTATAAGTAATTATACGAAATTAAATATGTAATAAAAATTAATAAAAGACATTTATCTATTAAATGCTTCATTGTGTGCAAAAAAAAGCTGTTAAAGTATTTTGTAGTTTAAACCACATTATATTAAATACCATAAAATGAATAAAATAGTAACTTGTAGTCGGTAAAAATTTAATTTTTAATTGAAAAAAAGCCGGACATACTTCGCATGATGGGTGTTCTTCGCACGACAGGTGGGATTCTCTTGACGGGTGTATTGAATTTTAAAGAAACGATAAATCATTTCTTCAATAAAACGATTCAGAACGAGGGAAGTTGAAAAAAAAAAATGTTAGAAAAATGTCCAAAATTTTTTTTTTACATTTTCAAAATTTTTTTGCGCCAAAATTTTTTTATATGATTTTCTATCTATGTTTAAATTTTCATATAGTTCGAATCAACAAATGATGGTTTCCAAGTCGTTTTTGTCAAATTTTGGGTAGTTTTTTCCAAA
>JAIPRM010013006.1:0-11727 GCA_025469315.1 Stegophylla sp. TES_Ste_2020 | reverse complement strand
TATCGGTAATTAATTATTATTATTTTATTTTTTCAAGGGGGGCGTTGAAAGATATTTTGCTCTTCAGGGGGCGGTGACTTTAAAAAGGTTGAGAATCACTGCTCTAAAGTATCTGTTACTAACATGACTGTGCTTCCGAAAAATATACAATCTTTTTCTGATGCTGTTAATACCAAAACCTTTAATTTACAGACAGAAGATAACTTACAAGGTTTGTAATACACTGCTTTACTAACTTAATATAATAATATTGTTTTTAACACAAATAATTGTATGTTTTCTCTATAGATTTTGACGTTAATAAGTATATCACTGACAACTTAATGGAATTAGGGAGTGGATTAGAAAGTATTATGTACCCAAACGTTGTATTGATTTTTGGGGTCTGAAAAAAAGTGAACCTAAACCTGTGTTCCCAATCGTTCTTCCGGATCACAGGTAAAAATATTGTTTTGTGCCCAAACGTGTTACGGCCATTTCAGCTATCACTATAAATAGGTATCTGTTAGTTTCAAAAAAAAAAAACAATTGTACACGAAGTGAATATTACAGTTATGAATTCAAAAAAAAAATAAATAAATTGAGCTGATATAATTACGAACTCTGCATTATAAAATACAACATCTATTATTATGTCCATGTCACATGATTTTCGTGCGAACACTCGAACAGAGATTCGAAAATATTTTAATGGAAATTTCGAAGTAAAAAAAAAAAAAAAAAAAAATGATCTTTTTCGTGTAATATTATCGTCATATTCCACAGATTTGTATACATACTGTTTTGACCATCGGACGAAAAAAAAAAAAAAAAAAGAAGAAAACCTGATGTTCTGTTGCCATGGGCAGAGCTGTTATTATTTAAATAAATAAACTCCGTTCGATTTTATACGAGTTAAAGGGTCGCCAAACATAGAAAACGCTGCGTAATAGTGTTTTTCAAATGGTATTGTGTAGACATAAGCGTTATTTTATTTGTTCGTTTCATTTTATTCTTTCCAATAAACAATACCATACACACACACACACACACACACACACATAGTACACATACAAGTACATATTCCTTTTTTTTGATATAGTTCATTTGTCGAGTTTTTCGTAGAAAAAGGATAGAAAATCGTCACTATACACTCGCACGCACGAGTGTACCTGTGTATAATATATTTGATCAAAACCGTGTTTGTGCGACTATTCCGCCCGCCGCCTTTTGTCGAAATTACGTTATTTAATTTTATTTCTGCTGCATCAGTCGGGGTTCGACACCCGACGACGACGCCGCCGTCACAATTTATTCTCGTCGTTACTACACACTCGAAACTCCGTTCGAATAATATACTTCTCGTGTGCGAACGTTTTTGAATTTATGATACTACCTTTTGCGCCGCCGCGCCGCCATCCGACGTACGATACGTAAAATATACAACTGCACGAACCGCGTGAATCCGTCTGTCAAGACATTTACAATATAATGCAGACACTAGTGCTTGCAGTGTACGTTTATATCGATATACGTATACATATATACACACACACACACGAAATGAGTATCTTTATTTTCATACCTGCGCGCAGAGACTTTTTCGGAGAAACGAAAAACGCGGAGTGAATGCTCCGATGGAATTTCTCATTGTCACGGTATTACAGAGGCTTAAAGTCCGACCGAGGAGCAACAGAATAAGTCGATTTATTCATTTTTCTTTGTTACAATACCGTAGAATCGCACAATGACTTGTGACGACTACATTCGTTCGCTCGGAAACATCACATCAAAATTTACAGAAAATATATAAAATCAAAATAACGTTGCAATAGTGAACGCCAACTTAAATTTTCTTAATAAACTCCTAAACGACTCCACTGATGCTCCTGAATTACTATCCGAAGTTAATTTTAGAGTTCCTAATACTCATTCTCGCACATCTGCTCCTTTCTATGTCCCCTTCCATCACACCAATTACGGACGAGACCAACCTATCCATCGAATGATGCGCTCAGCTAATGCCTTTCAAACTTACTTATTAATACTGTCACATCTATTTTACCTGTGTTATCTGTCTTATCATTCTAAATAAGTATAATATGTAAATGTTAATTTAATATTATCTGTATATTGGGCTTGCCTGTAACAAATGTAAAATAAATAAATAAATATTGTGCACGGTCTAAAGCGTTAGACCGCGTTTTCTAAACTCACATTTACCTTGCGCGTATTTTTTATTTTTTTCCTGAGTAATTGAATCAATTAATAAATGGAAACCATTTCGACAAACTCACTAATTAGAATATTATTGTTACCTATGTATTAGAACACGATATTTAATCGGTAATATGAGCGAATTTCTTATTTAGTATTTGTACGTTTAATATTCATTTGTGTAATCATATCATCACAGATAATATCAATAAGTTTAACATAAAACTGCATGAAACATTCAAGTTGTACTTGTTTGAAGAAATATTTTCTAAATTTCAATAGCACTATTATTACTTGTTTTATTTTAAAAGATTAATTTCCTTTAAAATATTTTTGAAAAACTATTAACAATTTTAAGAATGCAAAGTTCAAATAATTTGTTAACATTTAAGTACAATTAGATAATTGTACAATTTTCTGATGCAATATTAAATTCACGAGGTAATCACGTAAATCCGTTTATAACTTCGTTAAAAAGTGCCATATAAAGTTCTACAGTGCCATATAAAATAAGGCCATTCAAAAGTAGCACTAGATTTAAATTTTAAACCGCACGCCATTTTTGTTGGACTTAATTAGTACACGTGGTTTTATTCACAACTAATCTTCCGGTTAGGGATAAACTACTAAAAAAAAAAAGTTTCTAATCCATAAAAAATGTGTATCTTATGTAGCCCTTTAATCGTCGGCGCAATTCAAACACAATATTTTAGGGGGGAGGGTAGTTAATATGTTTAGTTGTTTGATTTAGCACCCTCTAAGAGACTTAATTAACCGTATGCGATTTTCAAAATAACTGTAAGACTTTAAGGGGACTGAGTGGGTTAAATCAAATAAATAATCATTTAAGCATGCCACAATGTTTATTCTAATTGCGCCAATGGTAAGAGGGCTTTATACAGATACGTAAACAAAAAAAAATTTCGAGGGGAGGAGAGGTTGTAATAAAATAGTAGTATAACTGAACAACGCTGCAATTAAGAAATCTTCTTTGCAGTCAGAGTGACTCAGTGAAATATCTGTATTTCGAACTATTATAATATTACAGTAAAAACTAATATTAGATAATGCATAATGAACTTTCGAAAAAATTTCGGGGTGAGTTTGAACCCCTAACCTCCCCTGGCTTTCTACAACATATTTTCTTATAGATTGGGTACTTTTTTATTAAGTTACCTCTAATCGAATGACGAGAGTAATTAATAAAAATGATAATGCCAGGTGTGCCAACTAATTCCAACAAAAATTGCGTGCTTTTTAAATTTGGAGCTACATTTGGATGACGGATTTTAAACACGGATACAATTTTATACAAATTAGAAAAAAACTTCACAAGTGATCGACACGAATATGTTTATCGATTTCGAAGGGACTTTGAAGCCTTAAAACCCTCCTCCCTCCCATTCGTATACGCGCCCTATCATAATATACATAATATGTAATGTACTATAACCACTTATTTTATAATATATATATGCCGCAAAAGTAGTCGTGAGCGGTACGTAAAATTGAACATTCACCACCGTTGTCTGTACAAACTCGCGGAATACCATTACACGAGCGTGTAATAAATAATAATCAGTAAAACAATAGCGGCGGCGTATTTAATTTTGGCCCGAAATCAGCTGCGCACGCGCGTATCATACCACGGTCCACGGTCGGCGATCGTTTAGCGGTTACGGGGGGAGGGGGGGGGAGGGCGGAGGGGGTCAGAAGACGATACAGGAACAGAGGGTTAAATTAATGCTCTTAGCCGTACCCTCCCCTTCGTCCATCCGTCTCCGCCCCATTCTTCCCCGACACGGGTTCTATCCTCGTCTCGCGTCCTCCATGCACGTCGTCACCGATCCGAATTGTTCGGTTAACGGACCTAACTCATCGACATTGTACAGACCCTTTTTCCCCTCCGGAAACGATTCGTTTGGCGCCTAAAGCTTGCACGCTGCAGCAGCAGTGAGACGCGGCCCATAAACGTCGTGTAATAATAATAATATACTCTCCGACCGCACTAAAATCGAGCACTGCACGCGCGCACTTTAATGCGGCCATATTTCCGTAGTCCGCGTCTCAGCGAAACGGTGTGAGGGGAAAAAAAATTCCCGGAAAAAACAGTCCTAGAAAAAAAAATCATCCAGGCAAAAAAGTACCTGTGCAAAAAAAAAAAAAGCTTTAATAACAATTTACCGAAATACTCTTTTTGTTGTTTAGTTCCGTATATTTGTACTTTGTAATTCGTTATTATTTACAAAGTGGGCAATAACGAGTACAAAGTTAAGCTACTTAACCAGTTATTTTTTTATTTTTTTTTGAGTAACTTACAAAGAATCGCATTTATTCCCACAATATGCATTAACTCATCAGTTATTTATTTTTTGTAGTCTCGTTGAGTTAATTTTCAACTAATTTAAAAATTTAAAAATAAAAAATTGTTTTCGTCAAGAAAAAAAATGGAAAATATTAAATTCATAAGGTAAAAATAAGGGTGTTGGGTTAAAGTAAGATATAAAACGTCAAATTGTCAGAATAAAAACATTTATCTTTTCTATATATTTGCATTAAGTTTATGCAAGTGTGTACATTTTAGTATATTTTATACATAGCTACTTAAATTTCAGCATTTTTTTGACTACCTAGTCAGTATATGTATTTTAAACTTTTCCTACTCATTTTTGGCAATATATATGAAATGCCGGTTTCAGAACTCTGCCGATAATATTATCGGTAAATACTTTTATCAAAAATTTGTATAATATTTGTATCGTGTTTTGATGTGGATTGTATACCTATATGTATAAAGTAACTTGTTTTTCAATTAGTTAGGTACTATTTTTCTATTTAACTTGTAACTTGAACTATTTACAAAAATAAAAATATGAGTGACTTGTTACTCTAAACTTTAGTTATAACATAAATTTAACTTAATTTAACCAGTTAAAAAAAAAAGCTACTGGCCCAGCCTTAATTATTAGTTTATAACTTGTGGTTAGGTTAGTATATAATAAAAAATGCTTGTACAGTAGAACGCGCCAATTATTCGGACCAATTATAACGTCAATGATGATCCACATCCATAAACGCAAATATCTTGATAGCTGAAGTGTAAAACATTAAATTATAAATGTTTATATCAATATTTATCACACACACGCATAATTTGTACAAAAAAAATACTAAACGTACTAAAAAAGATGATATTTTAGTCTACTTCATTGTTGATCTTGTCTTTAAACGAAATACGACTTTTAAATTAATTATAATTAAAAAGTTGATTTGAACAGATTGATTTTCTACTTTTAGAGTTAACATATTTTTTTCCTAGTGTGGTAAATTCATCTCTGGAACTTTTCTTTTCACAATTCGTACAAAACGTAGATAGTTTAGGAATGAATTCGTAAAAAATACTAAAAAATAAATGTAAAAAAAATAAAGAAATATAAATATTATAATTTATATTTATAAATATAAATAAATATTTTTATGAAAATAAATTACTATTATTTCGTTACTATTTTGTCACGGCTATGAGTCAAAATATCTCCCATAATAGTAATAATAACATCTCTAGAAAAAATAATCTTCGATTTGAAAGGTTTAAAAGTAAGCAAGTGAAAATAAAAATGTTTCAAGTTGTAAATTTCAGATCTTGTGCAATAAATCTTAAATAAGTGTTGCACTTTTGACTTCGCGTTATCAAATTTTTCTACTGTCAATAATCTGTCCTCTTAGTATTTAAACATATTTTCCGGTTTTGACTAGGCTTCCCAGGAATATATTCTCTGGAGATATATTTCCGGAGATATTTAGTAATTCGTGGTGTTTTGAAGGACATATTTTCTGGAAATATTCTGATCAGAGATATTTTGACTGAAATTTGCGTGCGGTTTTAAGGTTTTCTCAGTTTTCTATTATCTTAAATCTTGATTACTACCTTCAACTCGGTATTCTGCAGAAGAAAAATAATTTTTCTACCCTTCTGTTGATATTTTTAACCAATCGTATAATATAATGCACAAATATTTACAATTTAGATTTTAGAATAACAGAGTAGTGACAGTAACATTTTCCCTATAATCTTGGCCTGCTTAAATGTTTATATCTCCAAATGGTCGGAAAAGCTAAATTTAAATATCATCGTTTTTAAAATAAATATATTCTTCTATAGAATGTTGAGACAAAAGTATAGTGACTGGCAATTAATAAAACTAAAAACTCAAAGAATCACGCGAATAAAAAGTACATATAGATCTGACAAATAAAATTACTAGAGACTTATAGCCCCAAAAAAACTTCAAAATATGCATTAATTTGTACCCAATATGCATAAATGATTAAATAATGCTCTTTTTTGTGTTCTGTAAAAAGACCAAAAAAATATAAAAGTTAAATTTTGCATAACACATACGTATTACTTAATTATTTTTCTTTTATTTAAGAAAATTTCTTTTTTTTAGCTTTCTTAATTCTTAAGCATTAAAATCAAATATCGAATAATATTTCATCATTTTTGCAATTATTTTTCCCCGATATCAATAAAATCCTTATTAAAAACTAAAAAATGTATGAAATATGCACAAATAATGCAAATATAATCAAAATATTCACTCGTATCAAAAAAATTACTTAAATATGGCATAATACGCAGATTAAAAAAAAAAAAAAAAATGATCTTAAACTCCGAATATAATAAAAAGAATTTCCATATAAATTATAGCCGAACGATTATTAAAAAACGTAGAAAATTTCTATAAGTCTCTTGCTCTAATAATAACTATTGTTATGAGATGTGAATGGAGCATTTGAGAAAAATAAAATTTCGGGCGAGTTGTAAAAAAAAAATGCATTTATGCAAAAAAATCGTTGCATTCATGTTGTTTTTTAAATTGTAAGTACGAAAATTTGAAAAAAGTTTTTGGTTATCCCACAAATTAAATAGAGAGTAGAGAGAGAGGGAGAGAGGGAGAGAACACTAGAGTGCTCGTACGCGCACTTCCAACGGTGGTGTCGGAAAGGCATCCTTCACGCGCAGACAGAACGGTACACACTCGTTATGCGTTCCGTGAACTTTAATATAAAACGTTTACGCGAGAAACAAAACAAAACGAAGTAAATAAAATAACAGAAAAACCGTATCGTATTAAATCCGCGACACCGCACGACGAATCATTATACGCCCCCCCCCACCCCAACAGAATGTGGATAAGTCCCGGCGCGCTATGGCAATAATAATTCGACCAGCTGACGTCGCGCGTTTCCTATATAACATCCGGGACCGAACAATTTAATCGTCTGCGCCGCATTCGTACACGTATGATAAAGAATATACGATATAATAATATATAATATATACACATACTTTGTTGGTATTAATATGTATCGGCGGGACATTTCCATCGGCCTCTACGGAGAAAACATTTTAACAGACATTTTCCCTCGAAAATATTTCCCCAGTTTCGATTTGAAATTTTGCTGCTTTTTTTCCCCCGCGCTTTGTCCATACTTAGAACACGCAATGGAGTTCGCTTTGAAAATTTATTCGACACACGTAAACTTGCCATTACCGAAACGTCTTTTATTTTGTGAATCCAGGACATTGGCATATATATATATATATATGTAGTTAATTTTTTTCGTGTATTCGTTATTCAAAAACAATTTTTGATGTAAGCAAGTTTTTGCTTTTGTTACTACAAAAAAAAATTATCTAACGGCTTTTTCAAATCTACCATAAGCTTCATTAAGCCCCCCGTCCGTATGAAATTTTTCAGAACCGATGACAATAAAATAATTATTGATAATACTAATATTAATCAGTCCACTTCCATTCCCATTTAGAAAAAAACGTAGATGGTAAAATAACAGAATTTAAAAACAATAAATAATTATTATGGTAACGATTGTTATTACATCAAATCGGTGAGAATATTTTCCCAAAAACATATTTATGCGATTCATAGAATAATTTCCTTGTAAGGGAAAATATCGAGTAGCATTTTATTTTTTATTTTTTCTTATTGTTTTATTGCGTCATTGCAATTAAAAATCAATAATAAATATGCCAAAATCACTTTACAGCAAAACGGCTACGCCTAAATGTACGGATCCTCTCTTCTGGTACTTTGGTTAGTAACGAAAATCAAGAAGCCGTGTTCCGATGTCTAACTCGAAGCACCTCGAAACGAATGAAATGCAAGTCCAGTGGGTCCCAAACCGAGCTAAACACTTAAGATACATGTTATTAACATCGAATCGAATTTCGCCGGCCTCGTGTACATTTTAACGTTTCGAGTTTTTAGAACTATTCAACAGTTTCCGTTTATTTTAAACTCTTATTCGCAGTGTCAAATTTCGTTCTTTCTCCAAATTTACCGGTTTAATAACATTTTTAATTTTGCCGGAAACGTAGAACATATTGTAACGTACAATGTAACAGCACACGACCGAATAACACTTCAAGCGTACGGATTATCGTTATTAAAAATTAATTCACGTCGAGTTTGATCGTTTTTACAAAAGCTCATTAAAATTAAAATTAAAAAACAAAGTAGGCATTGAATATTATCATCATTATTATTATAAATGCACTAAATATAATAGACTATAATTAATTTCAATTATTGTAATATGGTAATATAATGTTACTAAAAAATAAAGTATGCGGTGTTTACTTTGTTTAATAATCAATGGCGTTTAGTTAATTCAAAATATTGTATCGAAAAAGCTGTAAGCGTCTGTTTATTTATATCGTTAAAATACGATATTGGCGAAAGCACAAGGCATAGCGTTAGGTGCATTCTATATCAGCTCGTTATTATAGGGTGACCATATTTAAAAAAATAAAATACAGGACAAAAATATTTTCCATAATATTTTTAAATTAATAAATATTCGTTATTATTATTCTGATGTTTTTGAATCATAAAAAAATTATAATTTTTAAACTATTAAAGATTAAAATTAAACACATAAAAACATTACTTTGAAAAACATAAAATAACATAATTAAATTAAATGAATATTTTTTAAATTTTTTTCGAACCCTTTATTCAAGTATATTGTGTACTTTACTTAAAAAAAAAAAAACTTGTTTATTCATTTTGAAAACGATTGTTCTGACATATCTTCACTATTTGAAGTTTATTATTTTTCTGAAGAAATAATTAAGTTTAACAATTTGGGATGTTCTATAAGAAATGTATTACAATGAAATTCATTCAATACACGACATGTATTCAAAATGTTATTTCACGTTTATAATTGATCTAATGATGTCCACAAGAAATCGATTTTTTTCATCTGTCCATAAGACAATTCTTAACAATATATTTATATATTTAATAAATATATTATATATTTTACACTGACAACAATGTGATGCAGCAATAATAATTGTAAAAACAAAAATACAATTGAAAAGTATAGATTCTAACATTATTTTATTCGATAATGTAATTTCAAAAATTATAAATTAACAGCAAGGCAAAAAAATGGGATTAACATGGGACAGATTTGAAATTACGGGATAAAAAGCGTTTTGAGAGAAGTTTGTCTGGACAACAGGACACAAAGCCGAAATAAAGGACAATCCTGTATAAAACAGGACGTATGGTCTGGCCACCCTACATTATAATAGTAATAATTATATTAATGGATAATAACGGTATAACTTTTATCGACACGTAACAACTTGAAGTGTTATACGATACACAATTCGATACTTTTTTCACGCGTGCTTTTTTCCCGGATACCTACTTTCCCCCCCCCCCTAACATATCTCCTACGTCAACGCGGATGGAAATGTCCGTTCACCGTGTCATATCACTGTGTACACTTGATAATAATATATTGTGTGTATATAATATGAATCAGATAATTTTTTGTATAAAGAAAAAAACGAAACAATACTGTAAAGAGTGAGGAGTTCTATTAATATATTTTATGGCGGTTGAAAATTATAAATACGTGTACAAAGTATAAAATATACATATGTATATAATACATTTACATTTTACACGTGACATATACATATATATATTATGTTTGTAATTTAATATTTTTAAAAAAATTATAATATTGTATCAGATAAAATAATAATTATAAATATTACAATACATCGTTTATGTTACATTGCGTTTTTACCACGTTGCATTTTTGTATTATTAATAATTAATAATCGTTGATATTACATAAAACATTATTGTCAGTATATTATTATAACATTATTGTATCATAATTTTGTCATGACGATTTTTTTTATTTAATTTGTTTATATTACATTATTTATTATTGTACCTGTTAAGTTATCTTTCCTCCCCGTCGATGTCTACCAAATTATATTACAATGTTATTTAAATGAATATGTTGCTCAATGTGTACCGTTTTAACGAGTTTATTTTATTTTTTAAATATTTATGTTTTCTGTTTCGTTTGTTAGCCGAAATATTATTAGTTTATAATTGCATTTTACTCTCAACAATTTATGATATTTAATATAATTGTAATAAAATGTTTTAATAACTCGCAGACGAAACGTAGTCGTTGTGTGAATTTTTCAGCGTCTCGTTTTCTTCCTCGGGCCAATTCCTTTCTGCTTCACAACTTCAGACCGTTTATATTAAAATTGCGTTCTGCACAACAGGTAAGGTAATGTATCAAGAGCGCTTCGACCGTTAACGAAACGGAATTGCAAAACTAATATTACATTATTTTTCGAACGTAATACTTTACAGTACTTATCGTACAGATGCAAGAAGGCATTTAATTATATTTGTCCGAGGAATAAAAAGGGATACGTAACGTGATGACTACCTCCGAACGCAAATGTTTGTTCGGGTGTACAATATGAAAATGACAGTATGACTAGTAGTCTCATAAACGCGAAGAAAATGACTATATATGAATATATATATGAAAAAAAGACCACGATTTATTCTCAAAATCCTTAGAGGGTTTACAGTGAATATTACAAAAGCAATAATGTCGAATAACTCGAATGATAGACACTGTCAAAACTCGGCACGATAAAATTTAATTTTACATTAATATACTACTTTGACAGCATTCTTGTTGGAAATACTGATTTTTTTTTTCTTTCACTGTCTACACAATAATATCTGCCTACTGAACTACTGAAGTAATAATACCATCCAAATCACAAATAATAAGACGTCTTTCAATTTTTCATTATTCTTCAATTTCAGGTCGACCTTTCGACCTTTACCGGTAAGTCATGGAACATGCATCAAATCACTTAACGTTATTTTAGATTCTGAACAAAGTGAAGAAGCTAGTGTTTTTTACAATGATGTTAATTTTTTTTTTTTTCTCTGTACAACTTTTCGTATAGAAATACTTATCCAAAAGTTTCGATAAATAACTTTTTGAAACCCGATTCGCCTCTAGATTGTACTTTAAAGAAGTCATTTTTTGAATTTATCAATTCTTCAATGTTTTTTTTTGGAAAAAACTACCCAAAATTTGACAAAAACGACTCGAAAACCATCATTTTTTGATCAGAATTTTATGAAAATTTAA